>CABHPQ010153667.1:0-12922 GCA_902168405.1 Peromyscus aztecus | reverse complement strand
ATGTACTATACTAAGTTATAGTATCTTATGTGCTATACTAAGTTATATTATCTTACATACTATACTGTTATCTTATGTACTATACTAAATTATGTTATATACTATACTAAGTTATATTATCTTACATACTATACTAAGTTATATTATCTTATGTACTATACTAAGTTATATTATCTTATGTACTATACTAAGTTATATTATCTTATGTACTATACTAAGTTATATTATCTTATGTACTATACTAAGTTATATTATCTTATGTACTATATACTAAGTTATATTATCTTATATACTATATACTAAGTTATAGTATCTTATGTACTACACTGTTATATTCTTCTGTTGTTGTTGTTGTTTTTTTCCCCCTTCCAGAACAGAGATGCCAATGATAAGAATGAGAGTCTCACAGCCTTGGATGCCCTAATCTGTAATAAAAGCTTCCTAGTTACTGTCATCCACACCCTTGAGAAGCAGAAGAACTTCTCGGTAAAGGACAGGTACATGTTAATACTTTTGTATTTTGATAAGCACTTAGCAGATACATTAAAACCTAAACACCTGCCGGGTATGATGACACATGCCTTTAATCCCAGCATGTTGAAAGCAGAGTCTGAGACCAGCCTGTGGTCCAGATCCTCTTGCCTCTGCCTCCCTGTGAGTCTGAGACCAGCCTGTGGTCCAGATCCTCTTGCCTCTGCCTCTCTGTGAGTTTGAGACCAGCCTGGTCTACATAACAAATTCCAGGCCAGCCGGGGCTGTGTGGAAAGACCGTCTCAGAAGCAAACAAAAATCCAAGCTCCTTATTTTACCATTGCTTCCTTCTTGAAGGGCTGGTTATCAAGGGCTGTGTGGACACTGGACAGGTGCTTCCCACTGAGCTAATCTCTAGCCCTCAAGCTCCTTGTTCCCAAACCACTGTCTGAAATGCAGCATGCACCTTCCCAGGGTACTTAGGCAGCCATGCCGTCTGCAGCTCGGATCACACCAGCCCAATACTGATTCTGTCTTGAAGGCGCGCGCACACACACACACACACACACACACACACACAGCACCCTGTAAAACCCTGAAAAACCCCCAACACCAAAAAAGAAGAAAGAAAATTCTTAACCCCAAAAAGCAGAAGTGTTATTTCTAAATTTAAAAACACCATAAATTTTGGGGAAAGAGACTCCCTTCTTGTCGCTAAAAACATAGAAAATGTCCCAAAGTTGAAACTGATGTGTGTGTGTGGTTTGTTGATTGTTTTATGTACCCACGAGGCTGGCCTACAACTCACTGTGTAACTGAGGATGATCTGGAATTGCTGGGCGTTTGCCACCACATCTCATATGTGCGCTACTAGGTAGCTAAACCAGGGCTTCGTGCACTAGGCATGCAGTCTGTGTGGGTCCTTAGGCCTGGTGGGTAATTTTGTGACATAAGGACAGAATTAGTTGGAATCTGAACAACACAAAAAAAAACAGCTCCTCAGAAGACAATCCCCTGTTGCCAGCAAGATTCCATGGAAACCAGTGCCGTCCACCTGAGTCCGGGGCTAATGGCTCACCGCGGCTCTATTTTTGAACAGGTGTCTGTTTGCCTCCTTCCTAACCATTGCTCTGCAAACCAAGCTGGTCTACCTGACCAGCATCCTGGAGGTGCTGACCCGGGACTTGATGGAGCAGTGCAGCAATATGCAGCCCAAACTCATGCTGAGGCGCACGGAGTCTGTGGTGGAGAAGCTCCTCACAAACTGGATGTCTGTCTGCCTCTCTGGTTTCCTTCGGGTAAGTACCACCGAGCTCCGAAATGTCAGAGGTAAGACAATAGGCAGTTATTTTTAGTGCATGCTGGTGTCTTTGTGGATCCAAGTCCAGAGTGCTCCCTGGTGTCAGCATTTGACTGAACTTGATCTTGAGCCTTCCGGATTGAACGGAAAATTTAAAAAAAAAAAAAAAAATTGGGTTTGTTTGTTTGTTCTGGTAGTAGTCATTGAGGAATCGCTCAGGTAAGATTTTTTAAATGTGAGCTCCTCTTCTTACCTTTGACATTGACATTCCTGGTCCTGCTAGCCCATTCTGAGACCAGGGAACATTTCAGATGCCGATGAGCACGGACCATTCTTGGGGCCTCTAAATCACGCTTGAAATACTCATTACTCACCTCTACGCTGACAGCTAATGATGGTCCCTTCTTCCCAGGCATCCAGCATGAAAGCAAATCCCCAATGAGCCTTCCTGTCCTCGGAGTTCACTTTCTTGAAGTGACTGTGGAATGTGGTTGGATTTAATTGCATCTTGAAATCTTTCTGAATGCGAACTCTCTCTGGTTTCCATGGTTGACAGAGTGGGCCTTGGAGCTCAGGGCTGGGTCTGGTGCTCAGACAGCTGCATCCCTTACTTAGCATGTTACCTGTGGAGCTGACAAAAGATGAATATTGTCAGGCTCTTTTAAGCACGGATGAGAAAGTATATGCTGTTGCTCAGTGCTGAGTAAGAACCCCGTCAATATTGGCTATTATTATAAAATATTAAAATGAAAATGAGGGTGTTCTCTTGAACTTGGTCTTTATTCAGCTCTCTGAGGTCCTGGTGTGGAAGGTTTTTCTCCTCCTCTAATTTCACCGGCCATCCAGATTCCAGCAAAAAAACACGGCATCATTGTGCGTTTGCGGCTAGTTTAGGAATCTAATTAAATTCTGAAGAAGACACACTGTTATGCCACAGGTTTTAACAGGGCTGCTCAAGTTGAGATCCACAAGCAGCCCTTTAAATCAGACTGTGCCTAGCTTAATGTTTAATGCAATCTTACGAGGAGATGCACAACATTTTTTTCTTAAAAAAAAAAAAAAATAACCCACCCCCCCCCCATTCCCAAGGCAATGGCCGTTTATTAAGATTAATGCAATCTGCCTCCTTTTCTGTTTACTTGGTATACATCATCTGCTCTGGGGAGGTGTCAAGTGGTTATTTCTGGGGTGACCTGCTTTTGAGTCTCACTGTGGTTGTGGGGGCCCCAGCGGCTGCTGAGTACAGGTGCAGACCCTCTTACTATGTCCCCGATTCTTCGTCCCTCAGCTGGCCCTGCTAAGTCAAAAGCCCTGGGCTGGTATCCACTGATATCTCTGAAAACTCCTTCAGGGAATCCCTGGGGCTGATGTAGACAATCCCTCTGAGGCAGCAGAAAGCACTGGCCCTGGAGGGTTTTTGTTGAAAACGGAAAGCTTGCTCTCTGAGGCTGTTCCCCAGCTCCCCAGCCGCCCACCTAGCTGCCTGAATCCCTGCGGTTAGCGTGTTCACGGTGGGCATTGTCTCGTTGTTTTGTTGGTTTGTTTTGTTTGCTGGCTGGCTTTTTCCTTGCTGGTTTGGTTTGGTTTGCATCCACTGGTTTGAAATCCACTTTCCAACTCTTCCTTACACTGAGCTCTCAGGAGCGGCTCTTAGGCATGAAAGGAGTGAAGTGTTCAGAAAAATCTGGGCTGCAAGCCCAAGCAGCCCCCTTGAGCAAAGCATTCTGGGTCAAGATTTCTTCTCTGTGCTGATTCAAGAGTGTGTGGAGCACTTGGTGGTGAGCGGGGGTGTGGCACAGTGCCCAGGAGGAAGTGGCATCCAGCCAGTCCTGGGCAGAACTTTCACTTTCAGTGGAAGAATTCCCTCTGGTGATCGGGGGCTTGGGAGCCTGACTGCCCGAGCCCGCTTGCCCTGATCTTAGGTGTTGAGCAAGCAGCAACCATCAGGTAATATCCCCTTCTAGAACTCCAAGGTCTGGTGGGGACAATAATGACTGCTGTTTGCTGTACATGTCAGACACCAGGCTAGGAGCTTGTCTTGTCTTAATGGCCCGGAGATGTCTTTATGGCCATTTTGCATATGGGAGAATCAAGGCAGACAATGTAGATGAGATTCTGTAGGTCCAAGGCGGGCATGGGCGGTGCCAGCCTCTGAATGCCCTTTGTGAGCTGACCGTCAGTCAGCTCTGGTGTGTCTTCCAAAGAGAAAAGACTTGTCTTCAATAGGCGAGACATACCTAAACCTTGTGTTAGTTGATGACAAAGAAATCTCATGGCCTGTGGTTCCCTAGGCTGGTCACACATCAATCTCTCTGGGAAAGATTTTCAAACTGCCTCTGCTACAGAGATCCAGGTTGGCTGGGTGTCCAGACAGGGTGGGCAGACACCTAAGTTCTTTGTTGTTGTTGTTGTTGTTTTATCGAGACAGAGTTTCTCTGTGTAGTTTTGGTGCCTGTCCTGGATCTTGCTCTGTAGACCAGGCTGGCCTGGAACTCACAGAGATCCACCTGGCTGTGCCTCCCAAGTGCTGGGATTAAAGGTGTGCGCCACTGCCGCCTGGTGGTACCTAAGTTCTTAAGGGGGTCCTCAAGAGATGCCAGGGGTGATTAGCTAGGGTTAGAACTGTGGGCCGGCATGGCACTGTGGCCAGATGTCACCATATCAGTTTTAAGAATTCTGGAAAATACTGAGTAGTGAGCCCTTAAGTCAGTGGCTGCCCCTCTGCCTAGCCCAGGGGAGCCTGGCTGGCGTCTGTGCCAACCAATGTGGATGATCCGGCCCCCACACCAGGGCCCTTGGTGTGCCTCTGATGGGGGTAAGGAAGAGAGAAGTGAGGCTCTTAGGTTTGTGGTCAGGACATTACCCAAGGTGCGGGGGAGGGAAGGCAGATAGCGGTGAGATTAGGAACCATGAAATAAAGGAAGTTTCTTGTGAGAACCAAATGTCAGGTACCGGTCCCCTCGCCCCTCCTTGGAAACTTTTGAACACCCCCCCCCCCTTTCTGTCCTGCATAAGAAAGGCGCTCAAGGATCTATCAGCGGAGGAGAGAGAAGCAAAGAAAGACAGGGAGGGAGGGGACTAGGTGAGGTGGGGGGTGGGGGAGGGCAAGAGGAAAGCCCGGGCCTGGGGAGGGGACTGTGCTTACAGGAAGTAAAAAGGAAGAAAACAGGGGTCAGAGTAGGAGGCCCCAAAGTGGGGGGTTCACGGGAGATCAGAGAGAGCCAGAGGGATCCTCCTTTGAAAGCTGAGTTGGTTAGTTGTGCAAATGATCTTGGTAACACGGGGTGGGAGGGGGGAGGGGCTCCAGTTGGAGCCTCGTTGCTACCTTTTCATCTTTCCTGAGGTACTCCGGCTCCCTGGCCTGGGCACAACCCTTCTTCCTCTATCTAGAAGAAGCCTAACGTTCATAGATCCTGGAAACCTCATTATTTAGGAGGAACCAAAACTGACCCAGGGCTGCATGCCTCAGAAGCAGAACGCAGCCTGTTCCTGAGCCACAGTGTCCCTTTGAACACGGTGGCTGCACACTGGGGCCACTGGCCCCAGATTCAGAGGACAGTGTTCATAAGTGAAGGCTGGAGACAGGAGCCCTGGGGCCGGCCTGAGAGGACCAGGCCTAGACTTGGCTGAGCCACAGGACTGCCCATCTGACCAGGGAAGTGTGCAGGAGGAGTCTGGATGTTAAGGGACAAGGGCTGGCACTTGGGTGGGGCACAGGCTGCGAACATCTGAAGTGAAGGCCACTTCCCTTACCCCCAAACTGTTAACTCTGAGAGGCCACCCCCCCTCAGCAAGTGTTTAAAACAATCTTTGCGCGAGTCCCCGTCGCCAAGACTAACTGTGAAGTACTTTTTAAATGCCACTTATTTTTGGTTTGCAATTAAATAGGAATGTAAACAAGGTTAAATCTCTACCTCCAGGAACCGTTCTTAAGCCCTACTGATGAGCAGTAGTCTGCCAGACAGGAACTTAAACATGAAATTGCAGGGCCCTACTGGATGCCTCCCATAGTGTTGGGGGGCTGTATGCATAGGCATAGTGTGCATGAGGCGGTTTCCTGGCTTTTGCTCCTGGTCTCGAGTGACGTGATACGTATTTTCTTGGGCGTAGCATGTCGATTATTTGGAAGTCCCGCCGCCTTTCACTCAAGGTTGCGCCGTGGGCTTCCCAGAAAAGCTAACTGTTGCTTTGGTGTCTTTTCCAAGGAGACTGTTGGGGAGCCATTCTATTTGCTGGTGACCACTCTGAACCAGAAAATAAATAAGGGTCCTGTAGATGTGATCACTTGCAAGGCGCTGTACACCCTTAATGAAGACTGGCTGCTGTGGCAGGTTCCCGAATTCAACACTGTGGTGAGTTCGCCTGAAGCACTCCATCCAGACTCAGAGGGCAGGGGGTGGTGGGTGGGTCACTAAAACTGAACCAGTATCCTTCGGACAGTGGGAGGCCTCATGCATCTACTTAATTAAAAGCAGTAGTTGATGAAATATTCGCACGTGTTCATATAATAGATTTTAATTACTTGGATTGGGGAGGAAAACATTGTGGTGATGCCTGGGGTGCTCATCAATTTCCAAAGATTTTAATATCGGGATTGCTTATAGCTCTTAGCGTCGTCAAAGGAAATGCAAAGTGCTCCCTATTCAGCACTTATAATTGCAATCAGAATTTCTCAAATGGCTCTGCTTGGGGAAGACAATGTGTGAAGATATATTTCAACCAAATTGAGGCCGTCTTATTTTAGAACGATAACACAAGACAAATCTCACTGTGTTCCCCCATGCAACATGACGCCTTCCTTTATTTCCATGGATTAGTTACAAATGTTTGGTGTCACGCACTTAATGTGCTGTGATCTCATAGATATTTTTAGAGGAATGCTGTAGATCCCTCCAGGAGGAGAACAGGCCAGGTTGCCTGAGAGTTTCAGACACGGGAGAACTTCCTTTTAACCCTTTCCTGCTCCACCCACCCTCAACTGTCCCCCAAGAAAGAGACAGCACTCTAGGGCCTTGGGGGAATTTTGTGGCAGAAGCCCCATATGGAAGATATCTCTCCTGTGTGGCTCAGGAGCTTTCTAAGCTTTTCCATTCTCATAGACTTGGGGAAGGTTGCCGTGTTCTGGTTTGCTCTTTAGCTCTATGGAGACTCTAGGCTTCTTTACCATCTCATTAGTGGAGAGGGAAGGAGCAGATGCCAGTGGGATTCGGGAATTGCTCGCTGAAGAGCTAAGACTCCTGTGGCTTTGCTCCGGGTGGCGAGTCCTGTGGTATCATTCTGGAAGAATTTACTCCCTAATTGAAGAAGGCACCACTCTGCTGTGGACCGTATTATGGTTATGTCGTGTCTGTGGGCGGGGAGGGGCCAACAGATGAGCTGTTTCCAGCTTCCCTCACGCCATATGTAACAGCCCCATTAAAGATGGCTGTGTGCTCAGCAGCCAGGCAAGATGCAGGAAACCTTACTGAGAACGAACACTCGTCAGCGTTCTGGCTTCTGTGGATACCTGTCAGCACCTCGGAGGCAGGGCAGTGATTCTCAAGCTTTAGCATGCCTCACTATTGCCTGGAGAGTGTTCGACCAATTGTTAGGGGACCCTAGATGCAAGTCTGGGGGTATGGCCTACGATTTGCATTTTTAAAAATTTGCTTTTTTATTTATTTTTATTTGATATATATGAATGTCCGCCTGCATATATCTCTATTTGCCACGTGGATACTGGAAACTTGAGTGTAGGTCCTTTGCGAGAGCAGCCAATGCTCTTAGCCACTGACCCATTTCTCCAGCCCACAGATTGACTTTGTTTTTAATTGTCTGTGTGTGTGTGTGTGTCTGCATGGAGGTGTGTGCACATGAGTGTAGGTCCCTACAGAGACCAAAGGTATCAGATTCCTCCAGAGCAGGAGTTACAGGTGCTTGGGAGCAACCCAACAAGGGTGCTGGGAACTGAACCTGGGTCCTCTGCAAGAGCAGTACGTGCCCTTAACCACTGGGCCCCTCAGTCTTGGGCTTTGTGTGTTTAAGGGGCTACTCCAGAACTGTTGGCATAGGGGCTAAGAGCCTGGGTTCTGGAGCCAGCCAGATTTGAACCTTGCCTCTGCCACCAGCCAGCCAGGTGACACTGAGGACGTCTCTCTGCTTCCTGTGCCTCCTCAGTCACCCCATGTGTGAAGTAAAGGTGATATTCATGTTGTCTGCCCATCTCATGGAGGTGTTAGAAAGATTAAAAGAGTATATAACACACTTGCTGCACACATGCAGATACATGCAAGTACACACATGCAGATACATGCAAGTACACACATGCAGACAGACATGCATGCACACATGCAGACAGACATGCATGCACACATGCAGGTACATGCAAACACTAAGAGGAGCTCTGCTCTCTCACAGAGGTGACATAAGTCACCTGGGGATCCCCGGTTTACTCTATTACCTCCTTTTCTCACCCTGTGGTCTTTCTTGCTGCTTGTCCACCGAGCCCAAAGTAGCACGTGGCCCTCACCGGCAGCAGGGTGAGGCTAGTACGGTGCCCTCGGCTTTCCAGAACTGTGAACTCAATCAACCTCTTCCCCAGAGAAACCGCCCGGCTTCAGGTGAGGCTGGTGGCCTGTTCTAATGACAGAAAACAGCCCCCGACAGGGTCCCCAAAGAGAAATGTTAACCAGTGAATGTAGGTTTGGGGGATCCAGTAAGATTTCTTTTCATGAAACATTGCACCAGACAGGGAGGAGATTGAGAGGAGGTAGGTCTGGAGGGAAAGGGAAGTCAGCTGCCTGAAAAAAAAAAACTTTTGAGGTTGGAGTCCTTTCCAGAGCTTTACATCTGAGCACATTCTTTCCCTTTCATTTGGAAACATTATTTATTTCACAGTCAATTAAGACCATGTGTTTCTGATTTGTTAGCACTCAACTCATCAAAATGTTACTTGATGTTGAAGAAATTCATGTCGACTCTTGAATTTTTTCCCCTTTTATAGCCTCCGGGGGAAATGCGATGGAAAATTAAATCTATGCACTGTCCTTCTCTAATTCATGTGCGGTGGATAGCGTGGAGGCTGGCCCAGAGGTGGGCCCTAACTCCTAGGGCCTTTGCCTTTAAGAATGATTTTTCTAATGCCTTTTGTTGAACCTTTTCCAACCTCCCTTTCATGGTGGCTGATTATACTAGAGGCTGAGAGAGAAGGCACATGAGCCCGTCTGAGCTTGTATGACAAAAAATGTTACCAGAAGGTCAATATAAAAAATTTAAGGTTTTTCATTTCCTTTCATACAAGTTCTCCCAGCCTGAACCATTCTGTTTCTATGTTTCCCCTTCTTCCTGCCCTTCCTCTCCCTCGTCCCCACATCCCCCCCCTCCACCCATCACCCCCTCTACCCCACCCCGCCCCAGGCTCCATTCCTGGTAGCTTTCAAAAGCCTTGCTTTGCTAAGTTTGCCTGAGGTGGTTTATGTAATTGAAAACCAAGGTGTGGTGAACAAATTGGATTGTGTGTGTGTGTGTGTGTGTGTGTGTGTGTGTGTGTGTGTAAATTCTATCAAGGAAGATCAGAAAGCTCCCGAACAGTCACATGAACAACTTAAAATAGCAGAATCAGTGCCCTGGCAGGGCCCTGTTTGAGAGAAAGCCCATTTGGATGCATGCTCAGAAACAGTGCCTCTCACAACAAACTCTGAGCTAGGTTTCACACCTCCTGGGTTAGGATGTTTCCTCTCTGAGGTATAGGGTGTTTTCGAGAACATACAGCCACGCTGCCAGTTTCTTGTATTTGAAATCATTACACTAACAAATCCTTCTGAGAAGTCAGGTTTTGTTCATCAGCGCTTGAGAGGATGCTGCCTCTGACCTGCCTAAGCACAGCCCTTCAAAGCCACTCCGGCTCTAGTACCTGGAGCCCTACCCAGGCTGGCATCTGGCAGTCAAATGGCCCTAATCTCAGCTCACTCACTGATGCTTCTGGGGAGGGCTTGTCATCCCACACCACACCCTAGACTTCCTTTAATGTGTAGGAGCTCAGGGTAAAGTGCTTATTGTACAAGCATGATGACCTGAGTTCAAATCTCCACTCCCCACATTAAAATTAGTCACTCGGGCACACCTGTAGCCCCAGTGCTAGGGAACGGTGGTGTGCCATTCCTGGGGCTTTTGCCATAGCTCCAGCTTCAGTGAGGTCATTGTCTCAAAAACCAAGGTGGAGAATTGATTCAGAGAGACTGCACATTGGCAGGATGGCTCAGTAGGTAAAGGTGCTTGCGGCCAAGCCTGGCAACCCGAGTTCAGTCCTTGGCACCCACGGGGTGGAAGGAGAGAGCTTGTCCCCGCAGGCTGTCCTCCACCCTCCATACACACACAGAAATTAATAAATAAATGTGATTTAAGTTCAAAGTCACCCACAGCTACACAAGAAGTTTCAGGCCAGTCTAGGCTACATGAGATCCTGTCCGAAAGAAAGAGAAAGAGAAGACAGAGGGAGACTGCTAATCTCCATACACCCTCACACACCACCCGTGAGTTAGTTCAGACTTGACAGGCAGAGTAGAATACAACCTATGGATCCTGTCCTCCCCCCTCTGCAAAACTGAAAGCTTTCGCGATGGTGTTGGCCGCCGAGGACCTGGCCCTCGCCCACCTCCCGCATGTCAGGAGCGTGGCTGCACAGCACAGGCCAGCAACTCAGAGGATCTCAGTCCCGGGAAAGTGGACCACATGGGAGAAGGGACATTTGCCTCCATTTCCAGAGGAGATGAGAAAAACCAATAACTCGTAACAGGCGTGCTGAATTAGCAGGAGGAGTTTGACTTGTAATCAAAGTTAAGCAAGAAATGGTTTTTTGAACCCTTAAACCCAGGAAATGAGCTTGCCAATCTGCTGTATTGGAGAGATAGCATCTTGGCACCCTGGGAAAGTGTTCCGACAAACACATTATTACACTCATTCTCATATCTGTACGAAAGTCTTTAAGATTATTAGAAATTCTTGACAAAGCACGGGGACGTGCCTGCAGAAACATTAGTGCTTCTGCTGTGATTTGTGGAAGGTTTATGCCAGCCGATACCGAGTCGGCCTTTTCCCCCCCGGTGGTGACCATTTGGGGACAAGCATGTTTAATACAACATTCCATATCTAACACAACACTGGCTATCCCCAGCAGGAGCTTCTGAGCTCCCCTTACCTCTCTCAGGCCCCTTCGGTTCTGTTTAGCTTGTCCTTGCAGAAGATCCATTATCCCCGTCATTAAACAACCCACTGTCCCGATTAAGTCATTCCCTGTTACTTCAATTACATCCCATTGTTCATTAAGTCCTGATGTCTGCACTTCAGCAATCTTGTTTTTAATACTCCTAGCATTTGTGGAGAAACAGTGAAGTTAATTAACAATTCTTAAGCCCCCCCCCTTTTTTTTTCTTTTTCTTTCTACCATAGTGCAAATCATTTCCATTATGACTTGAGATAATAGTGAAACCATCACTGACTTCATAGTTAGCTTCCTGATCAAAGAGTGAGACCATTTTTTTATAATCGTGTTAGGTAAGTCATTCCCCAGTCGATGGCAAGCTGTGGAAAATGAAAAATTAACTTTAAATGGGCTTTCAGTGGCTTTCTCGTCATGGTCTTTCTCCTCACACCTATAATCTTGGAATTAGAAAAATAATTTAGTTATCTTAGTACAAAAGTATTTAATTTTCTTCTCTGTGGCGCAAATTTAATATTCTTTCATTGTTAGAATCCTTATTTATATTTATACCTTCTACAAAACGGAAGCTTCGACGATGGCCATACCTTTCTGAACACATTCCATCCCATCTGATCTTGGAAGTTAAGCAGAGTCAGGCCTGATTAGTACTTGAATGGGAGAGTGGTGTCACAAATCATGATGGAAATGAAAATAATTTTCTAGGTTTGTCTTTTTGGCATTGTCCTTTTCCATTTGAAGACAGTGTTAAATATAGCAGGAATCATCCATCAGTCAACAGCCTTAGGCCAAATGATGGCCCTTGGCCAGTTTTATGAATAAAGCTTTATTGGGACACAGTACTGTGTGTCCATTTCTGTATTATGTCTGGTTGGCTCTCTGCTACAACAGCAGAGTTAACTAGTTATACCAGGGACCATATGACCCTTAAATATTTTCTACCTGATCTTCTATAGAAAGTTTGACAGCTCTTAAGCTGACACTTGACAGAGGAAAAGAAATCTAGAGTCTTCCCTCTAACCTGAAAATACTTGGCAAAGCGTTCCCGGTCCACAAATCTCAACTAGCTCTGCTCTCTCCGTTGTTGGGCGGGCAAAAGTGTTCTAAGTATAGAGAAACTGGTCATAGACACAAACTGGGGACATTGTCCCCATCGCCTTGGCTTGTTCCGTGTGGAAAAGGCTCTCTTCCACTCCTCTAGGCCCACTGTTATTCTGTTAGGGGAGCAGAATCCCAACCGTGAGCTGTCCATCTTTGGTGGGACAAGGAGAGGGCCCTGGAGCATGGCGGAAGATGGGGCGGTCGAGCGCCGGGAAAAGGAGACAGCTGCCGAAGCGGCTCAGACCACTGGTTGCAGCAGAGCAAACTGCAGCTTTTCTGAGTTTGGTACAAGAAGGAGACTTTGCTCTTGACTTTCATTTGGCCCTGGAATGAAAGTAGAAATTTATTTATAGGTTTTTATTGAATGAGAACACTTACTGCTCAAAGACTTTTTATGACGAAGTTGCTGGTTTGTAATAAATGCCTTTACCATTACTCTGTCGGAATCATAAGGTGTCCCAGAAAGGATGCAGCTGCATCCAGATGTTATTAGCCAAGGATATGTCAGAGGAGCCAACCAGGTGGCATTAGTCCTCCCCAGGACAGTGCTGTCCCCATGTTCAGTTTATCCCAGTCCCCAAGAAGCCTCATTATTTTTTTCTGTTCCCTCAGTTCCTCCAGCTGGGGAGAGCCACTAGCCAAGCAGGAATTCAGTTACACACCCATGTGCTGTGGGGCTGGGATCCAAGCGGTGGGGTTTGGGCTCTGGCAGTCCTGGCTATGAACCTGGTCTCGGCCCCTTGTTGATAGTGTGACTGTATGAACACTCAACCTGTGTGTTCATCTGTGAACAGTTAGTGATTTTTAAAAAAAAAAAAAAAAAAACCCTACCCTTGTACCTGTGTTGAAGTCAG
>CABHPQ010153666.1:0-29715 GCA_902168405.1 Peromyscus aztecus | reverse complement strand
GTGTGTGTGTGTGTGTGTGTGTGTGTGTGTGTGTGTGTGTGTGTGTGGTGCCTCCTGTTCCACCCCTCCCTCTTCCTCCCCCTCTCTCTGTGGGGTGTGTGGGTATGCATGCACAGGTCAGAGAACAACTTAGAGGGGGCTGGCTCCCACCTGGCACTCTGTGAAACCTGGAGATAGAACTAAGGTCACCAGGTATAGCAGCGGGCATCTGTACCCACTGAGCCCAACAAAACAGGAGTGTTTTGTAGCTTTGGGAGGAGGGCAAAAGTGAATCTTTTCATGTTTCTCTAGACTTTCTTAAAGTTTTCTTTTTTCCTATGTTGACATTTTCCCCTTCTATCATCCCTTGAGCTTGTAGTCATTAACTTGCCAGACACTGATTGTCTTTATGACGTTGCTGGAGTTAGGAGAGTGTCATTCACAGAGAACCTAACCCATATATTAACTCAGACACAGCAAATTGCTAAATATATGCCTTTAAATGAAGAGCTTCAGAATGCCAATTTGACTCTCTTGTTCACAGCCACTCCTGTTGAAAGGGGGTGCCAGTGGGCAAAGGAGGGTGAATTTCTGCCACAGAACTGAGCTGGCGTGGAACGCTAGCCTCTGGGTACACACAGCTGCTCCAGCTGAAGTCCACAGCATTTGTTTCCCAGGACCTGGTGGGGCGGTCCGGGCCTAACAGGAGGGCAGTGGGCACCTGCCAGCCTCCAGGCTTGTTCAGTCCTTGTCTACAGCTTGAATGTCTGAACTGTGGTTCCCATTAATCTTCTTATTGCACCCGAACCTTACTCCTCCCAGGGTCTATTTTGGTAAATGCCGAGTAGATAGAAAAGTGGGGCGGCAGAGGGAGGGAAAGGGAAAAAGGAAACATAATCAAAGAAAGAAAGAGGATGCTGGTTTATACAGTGCCCGGTGTGAGTGAGACAAGTGCAGTGCAAGCCTTACTGGACTCAGTCCGTGGGGAAATGTGAACAGTATGGGGGGGGGATGCTGATGATGCCCCCATCCATGCCCAGGTGGAAGAGAAGCCATGTGTTCTGTCATGCATCTGTAGACATGCAGCTCTCCAAAGCTTTCTTCTCTGGTCTGTGTTGTTTTTTTCTTTAGCAGAATGTTACTTTAAACTTCCAATCATTCCTAAGTCTTGAATCAGAAGGCAGTATTGGTTCCCTTCCTAGGAAAGGAAGACAGCAATCTATTCCCCCGACTCTTGGACCATGGTTTTTCCTTTGGGAGCCAGTAGCCTGATGGGAAGATCATGGCTCTCAACCCTGGGGTCATTATCCCCCTCTTATGATTTAGTGCCCCCAGCCCCAGTGTGAACACCTCTGTGAAGGGTGAAGGAGAGAGTCTTGCCTTCTGTATAGCCCTGGGCTCTCCCAACAACCTCGTGAGAAGAGGTGGGGGGAGGGGGAAGCTCACTGAAAACAAGGGAGCCACATATATGTGGAATTCTACTACACAATGTAAAGATGTTGGCTTTGTTTTTCTCAGAGCATTTAAGTTTGTAAAAGCTTCCAGCAACACTTGAGGTCAGTTGCTGGGTGCAATTTAGTCAACTGCCAAATCCATGTAAAAGAGGCTTCCAGCCTCCTTAAAAGAGAAGTAATTCCTCCTAATTTTCTTCCAGATGATCTGACCTTTGTCTTGTTCACAGACATACACTGGTTTGGTTTTTCTGTTTCTGGTTTTTTGGTTTGTTGTTTTTGTTTGTTTGTTTGTTTGTTTGTTTGTTTGTTTGTTTGTGTTTGCCATAAGCTGATGCAAAGGCTTTGAGCTTCCAGCTATAACTCTTCTTTTTTGCCAACACTCTGCACTGGCCTTAAATAGTCACCATTGCTGCCTACAGAGGGCTTGGGGAGTTCAGCCCCCACCCGCAGCCTTCGCCGTCTAGCAGAGGACCTGAGACAGACTCAGAACTGGGACATGGATGCAAATGGCAGGTTCCAGTATGTTTGATAGACGAGCTTGAGCACAGGCATACTTGGTAGCGGTAAGAGACTTTTTAGACAGGACAATAAGGCGCCCCTGGCGTTGTCTTAGCATGTAATATCCTTATGACTGCCTTGCCATTCCTGTTCCATTCCAGGCTCCTTGAGAGCAGGGCTCTCTGGTTCATCACTATGCCCTGTGGTATCTTAGTAAAGGGTTGCTTAAACAAATCATGTTCGTTCTCTACCGTGCTTAACTTTTATCTTAAAATTAGTATGACAGTTAGAAATCTGTATTTAATCTCATATGGGCCATGCTAACTCATGAAAAGTTCTCAAACTTTGTAGAAAAAGTGAAGTGCTTTTGTTTCTGCTTCGGCACAACACAAATGCAGAATTTTCAAAGAACCTTGGGGATGCTTGCTTATAGCCTCTTACGTAGCCCTAGTGCCAAGAACCATGCCTGACATTTGAAGGACACTTAACAGATATCTGTTGAGTGCCTGTGAGAGGACTCGGAGAGCAAAGGCATCTTTCACCAAGCCTGGAAATCTGAGCTCAGCCCCAGTCCACACCGAGGAGAAGGAAAGAGTCGACTCCCTCAAGTGGCCCTCTGACCTCCATACACTTGGCGAGGCATGTGTGTGTACAAAATGTAATGAGAATTTCTAAAAATACATTTGTTGAATGAGTGAGTAAATGCTGACTGAGCTCCTCCTGTGTGCTTTCTCCCATATTGAATTCTGGAGACTGCAACGATGAGCAGTGAACCCCCCCACTTAAGTGTTTGCCCCCCAAGAATCAATGCAGGAGACTAGTGACCCGTCTAGCCATCATCCAGGGTGAGAAGGCCGTGAAGATAACACAGAGAATTTGGTTTGTGTTGTGCCGGTGTTGATAACCAGACATCATGGTGCATGCTTGCAGTCTCATAAGGGAGGAGAAGGCTGAGGCAGAAGCATTGCAAAGTCAAGGCCAGCCTTGGCTACATAGCAAGACCATGTTTCAAAAGTCCAGTGGCTGTGAGGCTATCTCAGTGTTAGAGGAGTTTGCCTCCCAGTTACAAAACCCTGAGTTTGATCCCCAGCAAGGCCCCAAGGAGGAAAGGAGGAAGAAAAATATTACATTATGTCCCTGAAACAAGAAAGAAGAAACGAAGAATCAGCCTTGTTGCTCTATTCTACTTTTCTCCTTTTGTTTTACTAACCTTTGTCCCACATTTTTTCATTTTCTGGGCAATAGGGAATCATGATAAGCCCCAAGGTACAAACAGTGCTGAAGGTAGCATAGGAAAGTTACACATCAGACTTCCGGGTCACTGGAGTTCCCATGTGTGTTAGTTGGCTTCTCTAGAGGAACAAAGTTAATAGAACGGATGTATAATACAAGAGATTTTTGGGGTCAGCTTACACAACGTGGACTGGGTCGTCCACATTGACGATCTGCACACTGGAGAGGCTCAGGAACCAACTGGTAGCCTGTCAGCCCATGAGGCTGGGGGTCGGGAGGATCCTTGGAGAACTGCTGGTCGATGGTCAGTGGGGCAGGCTGAAGAAACTGGGTTGTGGCAGCGGCAGAAATGACAAATGACAGCCTCTGTGGCAGCAGCAGAAATGACAGCCTCTGTGGCAGCAGCAGCGTACATGCCCTGACCAGCAAGAAGCAAAGACAGGCAGGCAAGCAGCTTGGCTCTTTCCTCAGACCTCTTGACATCCAGGCTGCTGCCAGAAGGCGCTGCCATTGGAGGGATGGAGGGATGGCCATTACCCCTTAGATAGTCCTTTCTGGAGATGCCGTCTGAGACCTCCCCAGAGACATGTCTCTTAGTCCGTTTCAGATCAGTCAATTGGTCTATCATGATTAATCATCACACAACATAAGAAGAAAAATATTGCTGCTTTTTAATTGTCCTTCCCAATGGGCAGTTTCTCCTCTTCCTTCCTACAAGGTGGTGTTCACGAGCTACCAGCAGCTTCCGCCACATGCTGAGCACTTGACTGTGTTTTATCTCCAGACTCTCCTCTCTAATACCTTTACCAAAACATTAATTTGACGTTCCTTTGGAAGTTCATTTGCAGCCTATACAGACTAGAACTTGTTACTGCACACCCACATTCCTCCTAGCAAGACCCTTCCCCTGATACCCATTCCCAGATGAACCCAGAAGTTATCCCATTCTCCATGCTCTACACCCATAGTATCCAAAGCATCAGTATGGGTGTTGGAACAGGATTCCCTGGAGATCTGTGTGACCTACATACATCTTCCTGTGTGCTTTTAAATTACCCCCAGGCCACCTGTGATACCAATACAGTGCAAACGCTGTATAAAGACTGACTCTGCTGTGTTATTTAGGAATGGTGACTGGGGGAAAGCCTGCATGTGTTCAGTATAGACACAGTTCCTTTTTGGATATTTGGGTCTGTAACTGGCTGAGTATAGAACCTGCAAATCCAGAGGGTCGGCCCTACAACTTTAAATCTCAGATCCACATCTCCTCCGAGGTCTACAGCTCAGGCCCCCTAGAGACAGGAGAGTCAGTCTTGTCTGTACTCCTTTTCTCCTCTATCTGTTGTCCATAAAGGTGCTGGTGTGGTCTTTCTAACACACAATTAGGAACTTAACACATTCCGAACTCCTTAATGTAGCTTGTAACCTTTGTGACCCCCCTCAGTGTCTAGGCCCTGCTCATCTCTCTACTTTCATCTGCTGACACGCCTTCATGTCTCTGTTCTGCAGCCTAGCATGTTGCCTGGACTCAGTGTGTGTTTACTGAGTCCACCAGTAAACCAGAGCTGTGGAGGCGAGGGCGCGGGCATAGGAAGCTAACAAGCAAAGGCTGAGCTCGGAAAAACGTGGTCAAGAGAGGAGAGCAACCGTCAGACAGAACTGGGCCCTCCCTCCTCCTCCCTATCCAACCTTTCCCTCTGGCTTAACTAAATGTTTTCAAGTTTCTCTCTGCAGCCCGTGGCTTGCCAACTCCGTTCTCTGGCTGCCCTTGTGGCTCAGCCACCTGGCACACTTGGCAGGCTGCATCTCCTGTAAGGTCTGCCTCTCCTCTAATGTCTTCTCTGACCTGCCCCCTTGCAGACAGTCTTTCTGAAAAGGTAATCATTTAGCCACCAACCCTGGGCTCGTGATCATTCTTACTAGATGGCACGGGCTCCCTTGATAGCTGACGCATCCTTACTCTCCAGTGCCTCTCCAAAATCCCCAGTGCCACTACCACAACCATCCCTCAGTCTCTCGAGTCTGTTGGAAGGGTATGTGTGTGTGTGTGTGTGTGTGTGTGTGTGTGTGTGTGTACTGTCTCTCCTGAACTGTACCTGTCACTTTCAACAGTAAGTGGCATACAGCAAACTGAGTTCAATGCAGTTGAGCAAAGGTGCCGACCGAGGCTTACAATACAATACTAGGGACGGGTACTATACCGGCTGCAGTGAGGAACAATGTACGGTGGGCAGGGTACCCTTGTATTGTATTGTCCCCGTCCCTAGTACAGGTAGGCATTACCTCATTCCTGGCCTCCAGGCATCCATCCCCCTGCCTCCACATGCTCCACATGCCCCTGTGGTGTGAGCTGGTGGAAATGTCACTTTGATGGAGTCATTCATTGTCATTAGTGACTCCTGGCCCTAGTGTGAGGGATGCTCCAGTCTCCCTCTCTGCCTCTCAACAGTCAGGTTCAGTCCCATTAAACTTTGCAGGTGACTCTGCCCTCCATCTCTGCTGCCCAGCAGTGAGCACTTCCTTCCTGGAGTGACCTGCCCTTCGTCCCTCTCTTCTCAAAGACTTGGTTTGTGAAATTCCGATTATTCTACACCATGCATTTTGACATATAATCACATATTGCCTTACGTTGTCTATATATAAACGTTTCCGATACACGTGACCTGCTTTCTCAGTCTATGTCTGTATGTTTATACCAGCATTTTCAGTTACTGTTTACTGTCCAGGAAAAAAAAAATATCCCAGACTCAGTGGCTTAAAACGAAGGATATTTATTACTTCTTACGGTTCCGATGGTTCACTGGGCAGTTCTTCTGGTTTGCACAGACTTCAGTTGAGCTGAATAATCCAGGATATAGCAATGACCCACAGCTCTGCCACCTGTTTCATTTAAAAGAGAAAAAAACCTGTTACTGGAACATAGCAATACCATATTATCTGTGATGGCCTTCACTTTGTGACAGCAGAATCAAGTCACTGTAGTTGAGATGACCACATGGCCTACAGCCTAACATATGCACTGGTCCCCTAAGAAAATTTCTCTAAAAAAGAAAATGTTGCTGAGCCCTGTTCTGGAATAGCTGGATGGAAAAAGCCTTACCTGAGACAGCTTATCTGTCTCTGTGGTCTCTCAGCTCCAAGAGACTAGCCTGATATTGTTTTATTTGACATGGCAAGAGAGAGCAAGCACCTAATACGCAAATATCTTCAAGTCTACTTCCATCACATTTTCTAATATCCTTGGTGAAAGTAAGTTCCATGGCCAACCCCAGAATCAGTGTTGGGGGGGCACTGCCCTCCAGCCTGTATTACAAGGGGGATTATTGCACATGTTTTAGAAAGCAGTCTACAGAGCTGAACCATATTCCAACCACCGGGCTTCATCAGCTCCATCCCCAGTTCCTAACATGAAACAAACAGCAGGCCCACCAAACATACTTGTGGAATTGAATTCAAGACACAGATAGGGCTTAGAAGTAGAGTACTTACCTCACAGTAGCAAGACCCTGGGTTTGGTTCCTAGAACAAACATGTATGTACACATGGAATCCTGGAGCCCAGCAGAAGCCCTGCGTGTGTGAGGTCCTGAGTGATATATGTTGTTCATGTGGGCATGTCAAGGATCCTAGCCTCACACCCAGGGGGAAATGGCCAGACCTTCCCTTCTGGTCCATGTGTGAATGTTGATAGTGTGTACAGACAATTTCCATGACACTTTTCTCCTCCCCAGATGTTTACAGCCTGAAGACTGCTCCCCTACAAAACTGCTCCTACCAAGATTATCTAAACCTGTCTCTTTGATCTAGCTGTATGTCATAACCCCTGCCTCATTGTTTATGTGTATGTAATAGACCCCTGGCTTGTTCAGCCGTATGCAGTAATCATGTTTCCCTGTGCAGCTTTATATAATAAACATGCTGAGCTTCCAGGGTGCTCCCATTTCTCCATCAGAGAGCCCAGACCACCAGAACCCAGCTTTTCTCAGTGTCCATGTGTTCTTCTGTCTGTCTTTTGTTCACTCACGGCACCCCCAAATCAGGTACATCCCTGGAATTGTGCTAGCATGGTGTGGAATCTTCAGAGAGAGGAAGCACAGGAATGATTATTATGTCACTGCTGTGTGCCAAGGACAGCCACAGGCTGTGGATGCAGTGATGGACAGGGTTTGCTCCCATCCTCTAAGCACCTGCAGCCCCACTCAGCTTTGTGTCTTTGCCCATCCAGTTGTGAAATGAGATTTCTCTAGGATTCTCTCAGGGAATCCCTCAGAAAGAGCTTTAGAATATAAGTGTCCTGGCCTTTCTGTCTTGTAGGTCATATGGGTGACATGGAAGACTCATATTCTGTGTCCCTTTCTCTGACACTATTTCATTTATTCTTTGACAAGTTCATACATATATACAGTGTATCTTGATCATAACAAATCAAAAACCCCCTTCCCACTCACTTCAGAACCCCCAAATACTTCTCTCTTCTCCTTTCATGTCCTTTTATCATGTCCTCTTAATTTTTAAAGTATTTTTATTAGGGGTTTTTTTTGAGAATTTCATACAATGAGTTTTGATCATACACACCTTCCCTCCTCTAACTCTTCCTGGATCCACTCCCTTTCTCTTCCCACAAACTTTGCATCTTTTTTTCCCCCTCAAAGCCAATTTGTGCTGCCAAATATTCTTGGATATGTGGCCTTTCCCTAGAACATGATCAGGGGCTACACTCTTAAAGAAAACTGACCCTTCCTCTCCCAGCAGCTAACAATTGTCAATTATTAGCTCGACGTGGAACTTGGTGCACAATCCCCTCTCCATGCTGGGATTTGGTCTGCCTTGGGCTTGCACAGAGCTTGTGCATGATCTCACAGCCACTGTGAGGTCATATGTATAGTTTCCCTGCTGTTTCAGGAAGACATATTTTTTACATGTGGTCATCCCCATCACCTCTGGCTCTATAGTCTTTCTATCCCTTATTCAATGATCTCTAAGCCTTTGGAGGAGTAGGTGCAGTATATTGCATCCATTTAAGACTAAACATTCTGCAGTCTCTTACTCTCTGCACTTTGGACGTTTATTGATCATCATGTATTATAATCAGAAGTTTCTCTGATGAAGGTTAAGAAACACCTTAATCTATGGGCATAATAAGTCATGGGAGTTGATTCAGTACTTTGTTCATTTAGCAGAATAATTGTAGAAGGTTTTCTCCCAGAGTCTATGATCTATCTAGCCATAGGTTCTTGGCCTCAATAATGGTGCCAGATATGGGTTTCATCTGGTTGAGCAGGCCCCAGTCAGAAAATAGTTGGTTACTCCCACGGCATGCATTCCACTATTGCATGAGTGGGCATGTCTTTCCAGGCCAGTCATTATTGTAGTTCACCAGGTTCACAGCCGGGTGAGATTGATACTTTTCTTCTTCAGTCCTGTGCATAGCACCTTCCAGCACTGTGAAAGCTACCCAATAGGGATAAAGCCTCCAGGTCAATATCAGCTTCATCTTTCTTTCTATGTTCTGTTGCTAGAATATGTGGTATCTTCAGCAGTAGGGTCTTAACATCAAGTTCGGGAGGTTATTCAAAGAACATTGGCAATAGCCTATACTGTTTTTCAGTCTTTGAGACCTCATCAGCCAACAACTCCAATAAGTAATTTATTCCTGGCACCAGGCTTTTTCTTTGTTATCTGTAGACAAATTTCTAAACAGTCTTATTAAATAAGAAACACAGAGCCAAAAACAGGGGTGAAGGCCGTAGAGATCAGAGAGATAGTGATAGCCACCAGCTAACCACACCTCTGTAGCTTCTCAAGAGAACCAGCTTCTTCCTGTCTAACCTGTGCCTTTATTGCCTTACTGTTCTGCCTTCTCATTGGCTCTTAGCCCAGCCACCTCACTTCCTCATCACTGCCTGTCTGTTCAGACCTCCAGATCTCTATGGTTGGTACTGGGATTAAAGGCGTGTGTCACCATGCTTGGCTGTGTCCTTGAACACACAGAGATCTGTTTGTCATGTGATCTGGATTAAAGGCGTGTGCCACCACCACCTGACTTTTGTTTATGGCTGGCTATGACCTCTGATCTCCAAGCAAACTTTATTAACATACAAATAAAATATCACCACAATTCCTGTTTAACCATTTCTTATAGATAGAGTCCCAACCGCCTGCTCTCAAATAACTGGCAGCCCCTTCCCAAATAACTGACTCAGAGACAATATAAATTATAAATACTCAACCAATAGCTCAGGCTTGTTACTAACTAGCTCTTATAACTTAACCCATTTCTGTTCATCTATGTGCTGCCCCAAGGTTCATGGATTTTACCTCTATCCCATTTGTGTCCAGCTCATTCTCCATCTAGCTGGTGACTCCTCTGACTCCGCCCTTTCACATCTCATCATTCTCAGTTCTGCTTTACCACCTAACTTTATCCTATTCAGCTCTTGGCCAGTCAGCTTGTTTATTAAACCAATCATAGTGACACATATTCACACGGTGTACAGAAGAATTGTTCCGCAGCACTTTCTAGCCTTCTGGCCTCTCCTGACACTCCAAATTAAACACAAATATCCAAAAATTCAAAGCTAGGATCCTAATTTGAGAGAAAAAAATGTGATGTTTTTCTTTCTGGGCCTGGATTACCTCATTTAGTAAATATTTTATAGTCTATTCACTTCCTTACAGATTTCCTAATTTTCATAATTTTTTACAGCTGAATAGAATTCCATTCTGTAAACAGCACATTTTCACTGTCCATTCGTCAGTTGATGGGCATGTAGACTTACTCCATTTTCTAGTTATTGTGGATAGAATAGCAAAGAACATGAATGTGCAGGTATCTCTGTGGTAAGATATGGAGTCCTTTGGCCGTATGCCCAGAAGTGATATGTTAGCTCATATGTTATTTCTCTTATGTTTTTGAGAAACATACATACAGATTTCCACAGTGGCTGCACCAATTTACACTCTCACAGAGGTGGATATGGGTTCTCCCTGCCCCACATCCTCACCAGCAATTGTTGTTATCTGTGTTCTTGGCTGTGGCTGTTCTAACTAGAGTAAAATAGAGTCTCAAAGAAGTTTTAATTTGCATTTCCCTGATGCTTAATAATATTGCATTTTTTAAACTGTGTATAGGTCATTTGTATTTCTTCTTTGAAAACTGTTTTGTTCCAAGGCCCATTTTTTTATTGAGTTTGGTTTTTGAGGGTTCGTTTCTGGAGTTCCAGTTTACTAATCTTTTGTTGGATGTATAGTTGGCAAAGATTTTCTCCCACTCTGTAGGCTGTTTCTTCACTTTACTGAGAATTTATTTCCCTGTACAAAAAGGTTTTCTTATTTTTTTTTAATTTCCATGAGATCCTATTTGTCAATTATTGGTCTTTTCTGGAGGTAATGGAGTTATTTTTAAAAATCCTAGCTGGGAAGTGGTGGCTCATGCCTTTAATCCCAGCACTCAGGAGGTAGAGGCAGATGGGTCTCTGAGTTTGAGAGGCCAGCCTGGTCTATAGAGTGAGTTCTAGCCCAGCAAATGCCAGGGCTACACAGAGAAACCTGTCTTAAAAACAAAATCAAACAAACAAACAAAAATCTTTAACTATACCTATATCTTTAACCATATTCCTTCATTTTCCCCTGGACATTTCAGAGTTTCAGGTCGCATGTTAAAGTTCTTAATCTTTTAGGGACTGGTTTGTGTGCAGGGAAAGAAGTAAGAATATAATTTCAGTCTTGTTCATGTAGTTTTCCTAGCACCATTTGGTTTTTGTTTTGTTCCATTTTATTCTCTCATGCATTATATCTCGACTGCGGTTTCCCATCCCTCCACTCCTCTTGGTGCCCACCCCCTCCTCTCTCCCCCAGATCCACTTCTCCATTTCCTTCAAAAAAGAGCAGACTTCCCAGGGATATCAACCAAACATGGCATAACAAGACCTCATACCAAGGCTAGAAGAGGCGACCCAGGTAGGAGGAAGAGAGTCCCAAGAACAGGCAACAGAGTCAAAGACACCCCTACTCCCACTGTTAAGAGCCCCACAAGAACAGCAAGCCACACAACCATATCATATATTCAGAGAACCTAACTCAGACCCATATAGATTCCGTGATTGCTTCAGTCTCTGTGAGCCCCTATGAGCCCTGCTTAGTTGGTGTCTGAGGACCGTGTTTCTCTCAATATCTGTTTCTAGTATCTTTGTCAAAAATGAGGTGGCTATGGTTCTATGCCCTCGTATCTGGGTCCTGGATTCTATTCCGTTGGTCTTTATGGGGTTTGTTTGTTTGTTTGTTTGTTTGTTTGTTTGTTTGTTTTGTTGTTTTGTTGTTGTTGTTGTGTTTGGTTTGGGGTGCTAGAACTCCACAGTATTACTTGAAATCAGGTATGGTGATAACAACCATCAGTATTCTTTCATTGTTGTTCAGGATGACTTTGGCTATCCAGAGTCCTCTGTACTTCCATATGAATTTTTAAATTGCCTTTTCTGTTTCTGTGAAGAATGTCACTAGAATTTTGTTTGGGATTGCATTGAATCTGTAGATTTTGTTTTGGTAGGATGACTATTTTCACAGTATTGATTCTTCTGATCACTGATTCTTCAATTTCTTTCTTTGGTGTTTAATTTTTCACTGTGAATGTCTTTAGCTTCCCTGATTAGACTGGGTACAAAGTATCTTTTTTTAAAAAAAAAAAAAAACACCCCCTAACTTCTTTCTCAGTACATTTTCCACTGGCTACTGTGTATTCATTTTGTATCCTTCTGCTTTGATGAAATTGTCAGTCCTATGAGTTTTCTGGTAGACTCTTGAGGTCTCTCGTGTATAGAATCTTACCATTTGCAAATAGAGACGCTTTGACTTTCCTATCTGTATCTCTTTTTGTTACTCCAGCTAAGACTTCTAGTTGTATTTTGAATGAAGATTGGAGAAAGTTAGCACCCTTGTCTTGTACCTGATTTTATGGAAATGCTTTTAGCTCCCTCCCCCCATTTAATATAATGTTGACTACTGGTTTTTTTGTATATAGCCTTTATTATGTTCAGATATATTCTTTCAGTTCTGAGTTTCTTCAGGACTTTGAACATGTAGAGATCATGAATTTTGTCAAAGTCTTTCTGTGTCAGTTGAGCTGACCAAATGATTTCTGTCCTTGAGGTCAGTTACAAAATTTATAACTTTTATTGAGTTACATATATGAACCAACTCTGCATCTGGAATAAGGCCAGCGTGATCATGGTGAATGATCTTTGCGCTGTGTTCTGGAACTCTTTGCAATGTTTTGTTGAGAATATTTGCACCTGTGTCCATCAGGGAGACTGGTTGTGACTTTCTTCTTGTTGAATCTTTATCTGGTTCTGGTATCAGGATGATACTATCCTCGTAAGAAAAGTTTGAAAGCCCTCCTTCCTTCCCCATTAATGAAATGGTTTGATAGACATTAGTGTTAGGTCTTCTTTGAATTCTCATTGGCTGTTACAGATCTGTTTATATTGTTTATCTTTGTTTTATTTTGGTAGGTCATATGCATCTAGGAATCTACCCATTTCTTTTCGATTTTTTTATTTAGTGGGCAGTATGTCTTTGATGTAAGACCTAATGATTTTCTGCATTTCCTTGCTATTTGTTGTAATGGTTCCCTTTATGTCTCTTATTTTGAGTCGTAACACTCTTTTGGTTATGGTTAGTTTACCTAGGAGTTTGTCAATTTTGTTTATGATTTTTTTTTAATTTTATGTGTATGTGTATGAGCCTGCATGAGTATATTTGTACCATGTGTGTTCAGGAGCCCACAGAGAATACTGGATCCCCTGAGATTGGTTGTGAGCCACCATATGGATGCTGGGAACCCAACCTTGGCCTTCTGCAGGAGCAATAAGCATTCTTAACCACTAAGCCATCTCTCCAGCCCCTCTGCCCTAATGTTAATGATTTCTTCCTGTCTATTAATTTGGAGTTTGTTTTGTTCTTTGTTTTCCAGGGCCCTAAGCTGCGTCATTACTTGCTGCCCTAATTTATTTACAGTTTCTTGGATTTCTTAATGTAGGCACTTAAAACTATAAACCTCCCTGTTAGAGATACTTTCGTTTTTCCTCATAGTTTTTGTATGTTGTGTTTTCACTTTCTCTTTTATAAAAATATAGTGTTTTTCCTAATCTTTGAGAATTCAGTACAAGCCTACAATGTATTTTGATCATATTCATCCCCACTGTACCACCTGGTTTTCTCCTAGATCCCTCCCCAACTTCCTGTCCTTTGGAGTTTTTTGATATTTTGTTTTGTTTCATTTCTGTATTTGGTATTTTTTGTCTTTGGATTTTTATACACTATATTTTGATCATATTCTTCCTCTCCCCCAAGTTCTGCCATATCCCACCCAGTCAACTTCATTCTCTCCCCCCTCTCTCTCGCCCTCCCTTCTTCTCCCTCCCCCCTCAAAAAGAGAAAACAAAAAAAAGACAGAAAATGCCAAACTGTAACAAACAAAAAGCACACATATAAAAAATGGCCTTTTGGGGGGCTGGAGAGATGGCTCAGAGGTTAAGAGCACTGCTTGCTCTTCCAAAGGTCCTGAGCTCAATTCCCAGCAACCACATGGTGACTCACAACCATCTGTAGTGAGATCTGGTGCCTTCTTCTGGCCTGCAGGGATACATGCAGACAGAACGCTATACATAATAAATAAATAAATCTTTTTTAAAAAATGGCCTTTTTAGTTTTTGATAACCTATTAAAACCAATTTGTGCTGCCCATTTACTCTTGGATCATCTTCCGGTGCATGGTCAACCTACCAGGGTTCCACCCTTAAGAACACTAACTATCCCACCCTCAGAAGCCATCAACTGCCAGAAACTCCTCTGCTGGAATGGGAACTCACGCACTTAGAGTGCTGTGGGTATGTAAGCACAGTGGTCCTGAAGACGCTATTGCCCATCAGTCCTTCCAACCTCTAACTCTTCCACAGTGATCCTTGAGCTTTCAGGGAGGAAGTGTTACAGAGATGTTCCACTCATTTTCTTCAAGGATTTTTTAAAAATCTTTTTGGCATTTATTGTGTGTGCACACGCACTTGGGACAAAGGGACATCTTGTGGAGTTGGTTCTCTCCTTCCACCATGTGGGTCCCAGGAATAGAACTCAAGGCATCAGGGGTTTTTGTTGTTGTTTTTCTTTTGTAAACCCTATCCGTTGAGTAACCTCAATGCCCCCAGCGATGTTTTGTGTTGTTGTTGTTGATGATGATGATGATGATGATGATTTAAGGACTCATTCATTATTTAATAGCATGTTGTTCAATGTCCTTGACTTTGTGTATTTCTAGACCCCTCTCCCACCCTAGACAAGGCCTCACTATGTAGCCTTGACTGACCTGGAACTCGCTACATAGACAGGCTGCCCTCAAACCTGTAGTGATCCACCTGCCTCTGCTTCCCTAGTGCTAGGATTAAAGGTGTGTGCCACCATGCCCAGATCTTCTAAGATTTCTTTTACTGTTGATTTATAGTCTTAATCCATTGTGATCATAGGCTACAAGCAATTAATTTCAACTTTCCCTATATTTGGTGTGATTTGCTTTGTGCTCTAATTTATGATCTATTTTAGAGAAAGTTCTGTGGGATGGTGAGAAGAGTGTGTATTCTGCAGTGTTTGGTGGAATGTTCTAAAGATGTCTGTTTAGGTCCATTTAATTCAAATGTTCCTCTCTATTTTTTGTCAGGAAGACTTGTTGTTTGTTGAGAGTAGAGTATTGAAGCCACCCACTACTGTTGTACTAGGACCAATCATCTCTGACTCTACATCCAGTAGTATGTGTTTTATGAAATGTGATATACCAGTGCTCGGGACATCTGTCTTTAGACTTGTAATGTCCTGTTGATGGGTTGTGCCCTTAACCAGGATGAAGTGATCTGCTTTATCTTTCCTCACTAGTTTTGGTGTGAAGTCTATTGTGTCAGATGTTAGAACAGCGACACCTGCTTGTTTCCTAGGTGTGTTTGCTGGGGTAGCTTTTTCGGGCTTTTCGCCCTGTTGTTGCCTGACATTTCTGGTGAGATGCAGAGGCAGCAAATGGATCCTGCTTTTTGATCCAGTTGACTAGCCTATAGCTTTTGATTGGACAGTTGAGACCATTAATATGAGTTGTTATGGAAAGGTATGTATTTACTCTTGTCATTTTATTTACTTTGTAATTAGGGTTTGGAGGGGGATTCTTTGTTTGTTTGCTTGTTTGTTTTCCATTTTCCTCTCCTGCTTAACTGCTATTCCAGCATGATTTATTTGGTCCTGTGGTCTCATGGATAGATTTGGTTTTCCCTTTACTTTGAAGGATCCCTTCGAGTATCTTCTATGGAACTGGCATATTGGTTATAAATTCCATTCATCTGTTTTTATTATGGAAGGCTTTATTTTTCTATCATATTTTCATCTTGATCTATAGCTTTTCCCAGTATAGTAATCTGAGTTGGTATCTTTCAGAACTTGAAATATACCATTCCAAGCCCTTCTGACTTTTAGAGACTCAGTTAAATGGTGTGCTGTTATTCTGGTGGTTTGCCTTTGTGTGTGACTTAGCGTCTCTTGCTCTTTTCAATATACTTTCTTTGTTCCACAGACTTAATGTTTTGTTTTGTTTGTTGAATTTCTCTTTCACATTTTATATTTGGTTGTTTGTGTTCTTGTTCAGGAGCTTATTTTCTTTCATATCTTTGAAAATCATTCCTAAGAATTGTCTGTCTAGGGTTTCATCTAATTCACTCTCCTTAGATTCTGTTATTGAAGGATTAATCGTTTTTGGAGGAGATATGTTGCCCTGACTTTTGTGTGTTTCTTTATTACTGTTTTGGGATTCACACTTCTGAGGTTATTGTGTTGCCTGGTTGTTTTTGTTGTTATTGCTTTGTTTTGTTCTTTCTTGTCCAGTATATTCTTTCAGTTGAAGTATTTGTGGAATTCAAGTGGGACTTGAATGTGGAAAAGTGAGGTGTAGAGTTTAGAAAGTAGTTCCTCAATCTGGAAGCTCAAGGGCCTGGTGCAAGCTCAATATAGTCTCTGTATAGAATATTAACTGCAGGAACAACAATGTAAATGGTGTATTAGCCAACTAACAACAGTGACCTCTTCAACTTTAATAACTGTTGGAAAATAAACAAAGATGGTATGGTGTGTGGTGTGATTTTAGTTAAGAAGATTGGAATTGAGAGGGAAGGAGAGTAGATGACGATATAGACAAATAATAGATTAAAATGACAGAAATATCAAGGTAAATGAAGTAGCTGAGAAGAGAGAGTTGAAATAGTGGCAGGGTCCACAGATTTCAGAGACTGTTAAAGCTATGGAAGGCTGTAATTAAGAGCTATAAAGAGGAGAGAGAATGGAAGAGGAAAAGTTATAGAAATAAAGAGGGGAAGAATATGAGATAGGAGTGATAGGTATAGTAAAGACTGTCTCATGTTAGCCTGAGTGAAGAAACATACATAACAATCTTAAAACCCAACTGAGCAATATGCACACAAAATCAAAAACACCAGGAAATGTTTATGCAAGGGTGAAGGTTAAATAGTAAGATAAGAAACGGGCTGGAGAGCTTGTTAGGTGGGTAAGAGCACTGGTTGCTCTTCCAGAAGACCCAGCTTCAATTCCTGCACCCACATGGCAGTTCACAACCTTCTGGAACTCCAGTTCCAGCGGCTCCAGTGACCTCTGCTGGCCTCTGTGGGCACCAAGCATAACGCACAGACACACATGGAGCCAAACCATCCATGAACATAAAAGGAAATCTTTCTAAAATAAAAACTTAAAGAGTCTTTATGGCGTGATGACATGCCTACCCTGCAGTGAAAGGTGGAGTTCTCAGATTGCTGTGGCTCCGGCAGGTTGCAAATTGCGCAATGTGGGGAGAGGCTAGTGTGAGCCACTGATCTCTGCAGGGTCTGTGTTCCGTGTGGTTCTAGTACTGGGGAAAGGGAGGTGGTAAGTCGTTTCCTGATCACTCTGCGCTCCTCTGTGGGCTCTGCTGGTCCTGCAGCCAGTATGTGCGAAGCCGTACTTCTCTTACGCTTTGTCCTGCTCCTCTTGAGCAGCTTAATTCAGCAATGTGGAACCATTTCAAGTGGGATTGAAGATGGCTTTCTATGTCACTAAAGACCTGAATGTTGGGCATTTTCAAGAATGTTGGCCCTGAAAATAGCCATGTCTCTCCTATCTGGTCACTTTCTCTCTTTGTAGTAAGTCTTTCCTATTTGCATAGAGAATCTTTTCTCTCTCTTTTTTTTTTTGACATTATAATGTAATTACAATATTTCTCCATTCCCTGTCCCCTCCCACTCTTTCCTTAAATGCATGATCGCTTCTTTTACTAATTGTTATTGCATGTATATATGTGTATATGTCTAAATATATGTATTCCTAAATATAACCTGTTCGGTCTGTATAATGTTACTTTTACGTATGTTTTCAAGCCTGACCAGATGGCACTAAGCAGCCAGCTAGTGTGCTCCTCCCTGGGGAGCACCACCTCTCCCACTCCCAGCTTTCCTCAGTTGCCTGCAGCTCTTTGTGTAGGGTTGGCGGACTTTTCCTGGTCCACTTCAGCATGCCCATTGGTGTCCTCCGTGTTCAGGTCGTGGTGAGACTTCACGGATGTAGCGTCTGACATTGCTAGGGGACACAGCTTTTGCCACATTCTTCCGCTGCCATGACACCTTATTCAGACTAGAAGCAGTGGATGTCGCAATCATAGACTGAAACCATGTGCCAAAATACTTCTCTCTTTCTTATTAAATTATTCCTCTCAGGTATTTTCCGCAGACCACTTATATCCCAAACTGCTCCCGGACCCCCTCCCTGCCTTGTGCTGTCGTCCTTCCCTCCCCGCAACTTCATTCTGTATCCAGTAGCTATGGTGAGGTTTTCAAAAGCAGTGATGAGACGTCCCTCCCTGGCTCGCTGATACCTTCGAGGATGCTCCCCACCTTCTAGATGTGTAACATACAGGTGCTCTCGGGGATAGCTCTGCTGCATTCTGAAACTCCTGGGAAATACTAGAAGCTTGTAAAGAGGGGGAAAACTTGCCAGTGTCCCTGTGTAGGTAGGTGTGTTGACCCGAAACCAAGTAGCAAGGCAAAACTGTCCATGCTGGAGATGTTTGTGTGTTGTGATAGGACACGGGGCAGGTGGGCTTAATGGTGCCACTCCCAGAAAAAAGCCTTGAGTGCTGCAGCGCTACTCAGTGTCCTAAACGAGCTGCCCCATGTGGTTCCAGCTGATGCAAATAAAATGTCATCATCTTCTAGGGTTTCTCACTGGTTGAACCTTTGAACTCTCAAAGAAAGATCACCAAATATAGAATCAAACTGCTATAAATCCAAATCAGCAAAAACAACAAATGATTGATTACCCCTTATCTACCAAGGATACTATGTGTTTGAATTAACAGGTTAAGAAATAAAATAATTTTGCTTTTAAAAATTAAGTTAAAGATGGAATATAAAAAATGAACAGGAAGCAGCGAGCCATGAGACCACCAGGCACCTTTCAATATCAAAGGAAACTTTTAATAATGAAAACAGTAATTATCAATAAATATAATGGATCAAGCTTGCTTGTAATGCATAAATTAGTAAACTGGAAGATTAAACTAAGACAAATTTAAATGCAGTGATGCGTAAGCAGACAGATGAAGCTAAAGGAAAAAAGGCTCTTGGGATACAGGGGCCGAGTCAGAAGCCTGGGCAAGCCCATCCATGCCCCCAAATACAGAGTGATGCAGAGTGGTATCAGGGTTGGAAGAGATTTCTGCCAAGAGCTTTCTAAGGTGAGAAATGGTGATCCGCAGACACATGACAGGCACTCACAGCCTTGTATTCTGTGGTCAGACTGAGGGCAGAGTTCTCTCAAAAGGAGCTACAGAGAAAAAAAGGTCACATGCATAAAGGGACCAACAGAGAAGCCAAAGGCAAACTTTCTGAGCACCAACAATTAGCTGGGAGATCATGAAATTTCCAGAGTTCCAAGAGAAACAGTTTTAGCCTGCAGTTGTATATGTGGCAAAAAAACAACCTTCAAAAAATTAGAGGGAAATGCTTGCAAGGAAAACAAAACTTAAGCATGTTTATCACCCTTAGTCTTGTCCTGAAGAACCTCACACAGTGTATTTCAGAAAGACAAAGGAGGGGTAAAGGAAGGGCTGAGAAACAGAAATAGGTAAGTAAAGAAAACGGCAAACGTGTAGGTACCTACGGAAAAGTTGGCCTGCAACAGTATGATACAGAAATTTTTATCAGCAAGCCAGAACATTAGACAAAACTCCAGTATGCACAAGGAAGGAGCTGGTCCACTGTGACGGCGTGTGCAGAGTGGCATGGGAGAGAAGGCAGAGGAGGTAATCAGGGCTACTCATTGAATGAAGGTCCTTTTACTGTTGTGTAGGAATTAAAATTCCGACCTTAAGTTTCAACAATAACTGCTAAAAGTAGGAATAATATCTAACTTCCAAGCTAGTTTTTAGCTTTATTTCAAGTGCATGAGTGTTCTGTCTGTCTTTCTGTCTGATTATGTATATGCACCACATGTATGTCCTGTGCTGGCAGAGGACAGAAGACGACATTGGATCCCATGGAGCTAGAGTTACAGACGGCTGTGAGCCCAGGGTCCTCTGCAAGTTCAACAAGTGCTATTAACCACAATTGTCTCAGCAGCTCCTCAAGGCCTATTTTTAATGTTAAGAATGGGGAGAAGTAACAATTTTTAAAAATTCAGAGGAAATAAAAAGTACAGTTTTAGAAAACAAATGCAAATATCTTAGCAATCACAACATATATGAATGAAAGCTTAAGAATTTTCTAAGACATGCAGTTAGATTAATGTTTATTTCTTTTTTTTCTTTATTCTTCTTTTATACTATACATGCCAAACCCAGCCTCCCCTCCCTCCTCTCCTCCCAACCCCCATCACCTCACCTCTCCCCCAGATCCCACTGCTCCTCTGTTCCCTTTAGAACACTTCTTTAGAAAGAAACTTCGGTTGAGTGTAGGGCCAGGTGGTAGCAAGCTAAATAGGAATTAGAGGAAGGATTTCTTCGAGAGCACTGGCTCCTTAGCTGTGCATGTTGGAGAGAGGACATGAGCAAAGAAAAGTGAGAAGTAAGGGGGTGGGAAACATTCCGGCAAAGACTAATCCAAAGGAATCTAGAATTGCTTTATTAATACAAGTCAAAACGGACTCGAAGACAAAAAGCATTGTAAGGCTAGAAGTATATAAAATGAATAAAAACAACATACAGCTTTGGAAATGTATACTATTTCTAAAATGGCCTCAAAATATGTAAAACAAAAATTAATAAAACTTGAGTGAAATGTCATATCTTTCCCCAAGGTATCATGTGATGGCTCAAACAAGAAGTAGGAAAAATGGATGAATTAAAGTGGAGCGGCCTGACACCTTGATCCACAGACACAGGGAACCTTGCACTAAGCTCCTAGAACGTGCGGATCAGCTTTGCATGGAAGGATTATAAACAAGTTGACCTCAGACTGAATGCAAAACCAGTCTCAACAGATTTCCAAGAATCACAATTAAAATAATCATACTCTATGACAATTAAGTTACAACTCAATCACTAAGAGATCAGGCCCCCCAAATTCCCCTTAAATGTGGAAATTTTCAAACATTTCTGAATAACTCATTAAAATGGAAATTTTTAAGTACTTAGAATTGAATGATAATGAAAATATTATATTTCAAAACTTGTAGGATGCAGTAAAAATTAGACTTGATAAGCTTTGAGGAGGTAAAGGAGAGGAGAGGTTGGGGTGAAAACAGTGAATACAGTAATGAAATTACCAATAAAGATAGTGTGTAGTGAATCTACAGAGCCCAAAAGATGGCTCTATGAACAGGTTCATAATACAGGGATTAATCAGCCAATTTTTTGTAAAAAAGATGGTATTTTTGGCTTTGTAGTCCATACCGTCACCACTCCTCAGCTCTGCCACCACAGTATGAAAGCAGCCATGGTGATATGTAAATAACTGAGCCTGGTTCTGTTCTAATAGTTCCACAAAAACTCGAGATGGGCCACACTTTGTATTCAGACTGCAGTTTTCTAGTCATTGAACTAATTATATGACTGATAGAAAATAAATATCATTTGAAAGATTGAATAAAGTTGTTAGATATAAGATCAATATACAAAAATGTTGCCTTTTCCTTTGTCAGCAACACAGAAAAGTAACTTTTTAAAAAGTGGTCACTAAGCCACACGAGATTACTGGTACCTGCCTGTAACTCCACCACTGCGGAGGCAAGAGGGTCACAGTGATTTCAAGGCCGACCTGGGCTCATAAAAAGAATTGACCTTAGAAAACACTTAGCATTGCTAGTCACAACAAAAAAGTAAGTAACGATAAGTCTGCCAGTATTCAAGTAGAGTCTAAAGAAACTAAAACTATTAACCTGCTTGAAACCAGTAGTTTGGGGCTGGAGAGATGGCTCAGTGGTTAAGAGCACTGACTGCTCTTCCAGAGGTCCTGAGTTCAATTCCCAGCCACCACATGGTGGCTCAAAACCACCTGTAATGAGATCTGGTGCCCTCTTCTGGCCTGTAAGGACACATGCAGACAGAATACTGTATGTATAATAAATAAATCTAAGAGAGAAAGAAAGGGAGAAAGAAAGAAACCAGTAGTTCTCCAAATTTTGATTTCCAGATCCTTTATGCTCTAAAAATTAGCAGAGGACTCCAAAGATCTCTTACTTAATGGGACTTTATCAATCTATAGTTATCTTATTATAATTTAAAACTAAACATTTAAAGTAGCTACTAATTTAAAAATAATAAACCTACTGTATACTAAAATATTTGACATATCTATATGAAAGGACTGTACTCTCAAAATAACTAATGAAAATAATTTTTGTATTTTTCCAGCTCCCTTTAATGTCAGCATAAATAAAGGCACTTGAGTTCTGATAGCTCTCAATATTTAATCTGCTGTGCTATATAGTTTTACTTTTGTTATATCAAGACCTGGCCTCACATAGACATGCAGTTGGAGCAGGGGAGCTTTAATAGCCTTTTCAAAGGATTGAAGGTATTTCTTCTGTGATACCATATCAGTCTTTGGCAGGTCATAACTTCTTAAAGGTTAGTTGCAATATGGGATCTAAAACCATATCAATGATCTTCTCATATCCCATCATATTAAAATTCATTGTTCTGCCTTACACACTGGATGCATCTTTTATCCAAGTATGGTTCTGTGAAGACAGTTGACTATTTGGAAAATGCTGGGTTGCTGAGTTAAGTAGATCTTCAAAATGATGACACCGTTTTATAATGTCACATTTTTCACTTATTAACATTATCATCAGAAAAAAATACTTTCAAGTTCCGAGAAACTGTCAAGCTAACAGTAGCAAATGTACATTTTTCCAAAACTCTGATCTTCATTTGAAAGCTTAAATTTTATCGTTGGCAGCAAATACTGTCACCTGTTTTTTCTTGACATGACAGCTCACTCACCTTGTTCATTGTCAAGAAAGTATCTGTTAAATCTCCATGTTTGGATAACCTTAATTTGTCAGCCATTCTTTCTAGTAAAAAAATCACGTTCTGTGGAAAAACTGTGTCCTGAGCATATTAAACTTACAATTCGGCTGGGCATGGTGGTACACACCTTTAACCCCAGCAGAGGCAGGCAGGACTGGTGAGGTCAAGCCAGCCTGGTCTGCATAGTCCCGGGCCAGCCACGTTACATAGTGAGACCTTCTCTCAGATAAATAAATAAATAAATAAATAAATAAATAAATAAATAAATAATCAACTTACAATTGAGACCACCCACAAATGCTCTCCCATGAGCTAACATTCATCTTTCTTTCAGCATGCGGTGAGGCTGTATGTTACACAGAACATTAAGATGTGTGTACTCACATGTTGAGTTTTCAGATGAATAACAATTTTCATAGACAAACAAGTACATTGTTTAAGTGAAACTGCCATCCTTACGGTTTGCCGTGAGTGTGCAGTGGTAAAGAACTAATCCAGCTTGGTGCCACTGCCAGCTTCCTGCTGAGGAAGCAGCTTTGTACCCGCAGTTCTGTTTGTACCTCAGTGCCAGTGCTGTCTCAAAGCGGTGGAACTTCTGTATATTACAAGCTGAGGATCAATCCTCTGAAAATGCAGAAATAGCCAAAACCCTTTTGGGCACTGACATTATGCCGCAAGAACAAAAGTCTATCCCACATACAAAGTACCTGTCAAAATGTAGATGCACAAAAAATACTGTATGACGTTAGCCCGGATGGCAGGAGCCATGGCTGGGTGGTTTGGAGCACTGGCTGCTTTTCTAGAGGACCCTGGTTCAATTCCCAGCACCCAAATGGCAGCTTACAACATCCCATAACTCCAGTTCCGGGGGATCTGATGCCCACTTCTGGCCTCCTCAAGCACCTGGCACACACATGGTGCACATAAATACTCATACACATAAAAATAAATAAAATTTCTTGCAGACTGTATATGTATGAGATATATATGAGACACCCATTATCTTCCTGCTCAGACCCAGGTCCCATCCCAAAATAGCTTATTATGTATTTGCAAGTATTCCAAACTCCAAAGAAGTTTGAAATAAATCCTTTTAGTCCCTAGCATTTTGCACAAATGATACTTGGCATGTATTATGAAAATAGTATCTATTTAATTGACATCCTGAAAAATCAAAAGGTCCTAGGGATCCATTGTCATAGACATTCCTGTGGTTCTTTCCATGTGTCACTTGGTTCTAAACAAGTGTCCTGACCTCAGGTGTGTCGTCCACAGTCCTCCGGTGGCTTTCTGTCACGTCACCCTATTCTGTCTTTACGGTTGTACTTGGTACTACTGAGTAATTTGCTGTTTATTTGCTTGGGTGATTATTGTCTGTCTCTCCCAACTAGAATACAGATCTGTCCTGGTCAACACAGCAGCTCTGTTTCTGAAACCTAAAGCACTCAAGAAATGTCCATGGACTAGTTAAGTCAGGCCAAAGTGATGCGTAAGGACTGAATATTCAGCATTTCTCCTTCAGATAGGTTCATGGCTAAAAATAGCTGGCTTTACTCATTCTGGCTTCTCTGGATAACAACAGAGGAAACTCTGTCCCACTAGGATCCTGAAAGTTGGGTATTATTGACGGTGGTTACAGAAAAGCACCTGAGGGACGAGAGCTGTTTCCAGTTTGAAGAGCTAGTAAATGTTCAATGCAAAAACTGAACTCACACCCTGTCCGCTTCCTCCCGGGCGAAACAGGAAAGAGATGGATGCGCAGCGAGACACTACTGGTGACTGCTCAGAGTGCCAGAGTTTCAGGACCTGCCTGCCCGGTGATCAGGCAGTAGTCATTCAGAAAGTGTTTGTATGAGGGAATTTTTTTAAGAATTAAAATTGAAACTGAAGCTGCAACAAATGAGCAGTAGATTTTCAGAATTAATTTTTTGTACATTTTAGAAATGTTTGCCTCAGTCTTCAATTCCCAAGAAACCATTGTATTTCTTCAGTCTTTTGCACAGAAGTTCTTAGGATCTTTCCTAAGAACTGATAATGAGATTCATATTTCATTCACCCCCAAAAATGTATCCTTTGCACTTCTTGGTGGATTATATGTATGAGAACACGTGATTGACTGTCTGTTGGTTTGAAGACATGAGCCAAAGGCTTGTCTTAGCCTTTATCCTTTTAGTTAATAGTGTAAAGTAGAAAAGCTGTGACTGAATGTCTGGGAGTCATATGGGAGCTAGCAACAGAACATGGGTTAAGCATCAAGCCACCCACCATCTAGAAGACGCTGTGTTTGTTTCCGGTGTTCAGAATTTGAAATCTTTAATAGCAAGAATAGATTTATGAAGATACATCAGAGGCTCAGACAACCTACTAGACACCAACACTCTAGGATTGTGTTTGTTAGTCCTGGATTCTCTAACTCAGATTGAGATACAGTGCCAGGCTAACTTAACTTGCCTTTAGTTACAATATAAACTTGCCTAGGAATGTCAGAGGAGGTTATTATAAGCCAGACCCAATTTAAAAAAAAAAAACTGAATGGCACACCCTAAAGTTTTCAGCTCAACCAAGGAAACCATAGAAGAGGAGAGGGAAAAAAGTGATTTTGAAAAATGAAGTTTGAAGTATGGAGTTGGAGCTGCAGAAGAACACTGGCACTAGAACCAGGGTGGGGAGGGAATAACGTCTGTGGACCTGGGTTCACTGCCTCAGCCTCCCAAGAGCGAGCTGTACGAGTGCCCGAGTAGCTCTAGCTGAGGTTGGTGAGAAAGGAGGCTGCCTGTGTAACATGGAAGAGCTCCACACATAGGACACCCACATACACAGCTCTCTCTGACTAACTTCCTCAGCACACCCAAGACTGCGGAAATGAAGTTCTAGTTAGTCAAGGCCTGAGCTTGACCTCTGCTAATACTCGCTCAGGCTTCAATTCGCCCTTTATCTCATTCTTGCTAGAAAGACAAGTTCCATGCTTCATGAGATGCATGTGACAGATGTGTGGGAAATGTTTTCAGACTCGCTGTCTCCCATTCCCTCCCCAACCCTAGAGTATGGTCCCCATGGAGCGTCACCTCTCTGGCACCTATCATAAATGTCTTCCCTTATCATGACTGTATGTCTTGTGGCTTCATCTGAGAATGACTACTCCGTCCTTTTATGGGTGAGGTATGCCATATTTATCTCCTGCCAACCTTAGGAGGGAGAATATACTTAAGGATTTGCAAAGATCGGGTCATTCTTCCTCTCCCTTAACACGATTTCCATTTTTGTCTCTTAACATTTGCTCAGGCATCCCCACTGCGCTTGTTGGAACACTGGAAGATCTCTGTGGCAGTGGCCATGGCATGGCATGGCGCTTCTAAATAAGCTCCAGAGGCCCATTTGTGTCTGTGACCCCACACCTAGTAGACTGGCCGGCATGTGGTAAACATTAAGTACTTCCAAAACGCATACATGTCTGTCTTCTCCCATCTCTCTAAAGTTCCACACAACGTGGCATTTTGCTCAGTGTGTTTCAGTTGGTCTATTTTGAGGCACCTCAAGCTCTTCCTGGCAGATAATGATCATCCTAAGTCAGAGCTTTAACTCTTTGGGGGCATGGATAGACCACTTTGGAAGGCTCCAGATAATCACACTTCATCTTGGGGTCTTCATTGGCCATTTTGAGGACTCCATAGAGAGAAACATGGTGGAGTTTCTGTGATTATGGGGAGCAGAAATGAGCCAAGTCTCCATGGTCTTCAGAGAAAAGAGGCCTGGAAGGCTATAGAAATGAGGGAAGTCCAAAGAGGGTGGAGCCATTGAACTTAAGGCAATTGTAATACATTGTGATTAGAACAAAAAAAATAGAAGCATACAAAACTGTGTTCTTGAGAGAAACACTGATTGCAAAATGTATGGAAAAGAAATCTCCACGGAGGGTCTCATGGCATTGCGATATTTTTGGTGTCCCGCTAATGTGGTAGTATTCCTACGGGCCTGAGAAGCTATTGGTTTGGGTGATATGCTATTTGAAATAATGAAAAGAACTTGACAGGCCCCACTGACCTGCTTTTGACTTTTGAGAAATCCGGCTTGGCTGTCTCGGCTTCCATGAAACCTGGGCGTATGCAGATCTCATTAGCTTAGTGGAAGGGTCCTGCCTTTTTCTCTGGGAGAGACGACATTGGGGACAAAGTGTCTACAGATGTTGGAATTGTGATCTTGCCCCTTCTTGATTTCAAACACATTATGTACATCTGCTCATCTCTCTTCTTCCCAGGACTCATTAGGTGGGTCCCAGCCTCCGCTGCATACTTACAAGGTATTTGCTCAGAGAAGTTCTTAGCTACAGAGTCACCTGAAGTAACTCAGGGTACCCACACATGAAGGGCACCTAAAGCTGCTCCAGACAGCTCCTGTGGGCAGTTATGAAGCCAAGGGGGGAAAAATTCCAAATCGACCATCTATGCAGGAAGAAAATAAAATTCCGTGCACTCTTATTCCTGAGTGTTTCTCTCTTGTCTAATTTCTGTTAGACTCCGATTCTAACAACGTGTTGACCTCCTCCTTCCTGCCTACAAGCTTGCTTATTCATTCACCCAGCCCACATGAGCTCACTCTCTGGGTGATCTCATCCAGTCTTGTGGCTTTTAAATATCATCTCTATACTAAAGGCTCCCCCTTTATCTCTCTAGAATCAACCCTGTCCTAGCTCTCAGGCTGTTCAGTGGTCCTTATGATCACTTCATAGGGCCATCCAGCAGGCTGTTGAATTCAGCACATCCAAGCATGTTCTTTCTCTCCCACACCTGATCCTCCCCCTGGGATTTCCTGTTCAGCAAAGCCACCCCAGTCCATCTGATCACTTACTCAGAACTTCTCAGAGCCATCCTTAACTCTATCCCTTTACTTCCCTGATCTAACTCAGTAGCACATCTTGCCACTTCTACTTTCCATAGATGTGGAACCTAGCGACTTGGCCACCGTTTTCTGTGTCCTCCGTCTTCTAATCTATCAACTGGACCATTCACTTGTACTACCCAGGAGCTTCCTAACATGCCTCCCTGCCAACCGGTTTTCCACAGAAGAGTCAAAGTAATCATTTTAAAACATAAGTTAAATCCTCTGTAATTATAACTCTTGCCTACTATGATTGTTCGTAGCCTTTGGACTAAACACCAATGTCCACCCTATACTGCTGGCCTTTCACTTGTCTGACCACCTGTGCAGCCTTCTCTGGCCATGACCACCAGTCCCTCTGGCCTGGTAGGTCAACATGGTGTCAAGACCGTTCATACTATAGTTTTGTTGAGCTAGCTTCTTATTCTGCTGGGGAAGCTTACTCACTGACATCTGCATGGTCTGTGCGCTCTCATCACACAGAATCTGCTTAAGAGAGACTTTCTGTGACCACGATGCCATATGCAAGACCTCACCTCCCACACCCGTCAGCTCTCCCTCTCGTCATGCCTTAGTTTTATCTATAGCACATCCTATTGCCGGAACTCTGTGCTTACTGATGTTTCTCCTGAAGAGAGGTGCTCTTTGAGAGGCGCACCTTTGCTTTGTTCCTGCTGCGTCCTCGGGTACCTAAAGGAGTGTGTGACATCAGGCACTGGGGGTTGGAGACAGCCAGTACTGATTGAACGTAACAGTGAATGGCCATCTTTGTTTTGGGTACTCCGATACAGTCAAAGAAATCAGAAGAAAAACGTGATTCTGCCCTAGGGCACTCGCCCAAGGTGGCAGAGACAGGCACACAGACCATTCTGTGCTACTGCTGTGGCTGGAGTGGGGTAGTTCCAGCTTGAATCCCTCTGACTGTGCCTGCAGGAGTCGGAAAGGTAGCCAGAAAAGCTGACATTCTAGGTTATTCCTGAAGGATGATCAAGTGGGTTCCCGAGTCGAGTGGGCAGGACACTTCAGGTGTGGAAATAGCAGGTGCAGCCACATGGAGCTAGGTAGGCTAACATTCAGTGAACCGTGAATGTGACCGGCTTATGGGAGAGGAGCTGTGTGGTATGAGTGTCGGTGAGTGAGCTACCAGGAAGCAGCAACTTATTTTACTCTTGGCCCTGAACACGCTCCTTGGAATTTTCCCTTTTAGTAAGTGGTGCCCCCATTCAGATAATTACTCATGCTGAAATTCTCAAAGTCATCCTTGTCGAGTGTTACTTTCCATTCGCTTACACTCCACCTCCATGCCAGCTAACACCATCAGCCCCACCTTCCAAATAGGTGCCAAGCCTGGCCTCTTGGCACCAGTCATCTGTGCCCCCCCCCCACTCCAAGCCACGGTTGCTCAACCTCCTGTGACCACATTCCACTCAAAAGCTGGCGCTGCCATTGTCAACTGCCTTTAACTTACAACCGGAAGAGCTGCAGGTCAGTGTCAGCCAAGTGGCTGCCTGGTAAAGACCCTGTGTGTGAGACACACAGAGAGAGAATCTGCACATCAAAGTCTGTATTTTCTCTATCTGTATGGCTTTCTCTTCCTTCCCCTCCCCCTCCTTCCATTATCCATTCTTCTTCTCCCCTCTCTTGCCCTCTTCCCCTCCCCACCTCCTCCTCCTCCTCCTTTGCTCAGTTTGGCAAAAACTTGCAATCCTCTTGCCTCGGCCCCCACACCCAGCTTCGTGTGCTTCTGTCTTTGTGATTCTGTGGTATTACGATATGTGGTGTTGTGTTCATGTGGGGCAGTTCCATGGACCGTGGAGACAGGGACCCTTACTGTTTATCTTGATTTTCTTAGTTACCTGCCCTATGCCTGCACATAGTCAATCTACTGTGCATGTCAGTGAGGAGAAGCTCAATCCTCACTGACCCACAGACTCACTGCTGGGTCCCTAGGATCTTGACAGATTTTGTATAGTGTATGTAAACTGGATGGTTAGTAAACATTTCGTACATAAAAACCAATAAGAGACAAGAAAGTCGAGACCTAGTTGAAAGAAGTGGGTCACTGGCAGCATGCCCTTGAATGGCATATGGGGGTCGTGTGTGTGTGTGTGTGTGTGTGTGTGTGTGTGTGTGTGTGTGTGTG
>CABHPQ010153665.1:80607-92541 GCA_902168405.1 Peromyscus aztecus | reverse complement strand
AGATAGATAGATAGATAGATAGATAGATAGATAGATAGATAGATGATAGATGATAGATAGATGATAGATAGATGATAGATAGATAGATAGATAGATAGATAGATAGACAGATAGATAGATAGATGATAGACAGACAGACAGACAGACAGGAACGCTGAGGCATTACTGTGAAATGCAGGTATCTCAGGCAAAATCTCTGAGGAGTTTTTTTCCTCCAGTCTACATAGGTTAATTCTGGCTGCAGAGGAGCCCATCCTGCCCCATGAATCTGCCCCACGTTTCCATTGTCACACGCAGCTGCTTGTTCCTCTGTGACAAGTCCATCATGTTCTCCCCAGGCCTCTGTCTTGTTTCTTGCTCACGCTCTCCCTTTGCCTGCCCTGACTCTGCGCCACTGCGTCAATGCCTGGTGCTTACCTATCTGCCCACACTGTCAGAGCCACCCCTTGGCTTCCTCACCTTGGTCACAGGAAGTGGGGTAGCACTCAGAGTCTGAATGAGTGGGCAGGCTTGTGTGTCGGCCGGGTGACTGCACAGGTGGGTCTCATGTGAGCCCATCTAAGATCTTCCGTATGGAATGGCTCAGAATTCAGGCTGTGCTTGCAAGGAGTCGGTGAGCAGGCGAGTTCATGGTCCGTGGAGGTGCTGGCTCCTCTGCAGAGCCCAGAATGAGCCAGAGAAGTCTGATGAACTCAACCAGCTTCCAGGCTACCATAATTTGCTGTCTTAGAAAAACAGACTCCAGAAATGAAAGAAAACATTTGGTTGGGCTGTCTTGTTATTTTAAATCTTATTTAAACTGCTTTCCAAATATTTTTTTCATTCTGTTTTAACTATTCCAGATAATCTCTATTAAGTTTTTGTTTGTGATTTTTAATTTTTTTGGGGGGGCCTGATTTGTTTTTTCTTTTTGTGGGTTTTTGTTTTCATTTTTGCTTTGTCATTGCTTTGGGGAATTTGTTTACTTTCCTATCTCTCTCTCTCTCTCTCTCTCTCTCTCTCTCTCTCTGTGTGTGTGTGTGTGTGTGTGTGTGTGTGTGTGTGTGTGTGAGTGTGTGTGATGAAAGAGCCTGTTTCAAATTCCAGAACTGGTGGACTTTTGGACCACATAGTTACATTCATGTGGCGAAGTATTTTTGTTTTTTGTTGTTGTTTTCTTGTCTTTGGTCAAACAAACTCTCAGTGCAGATCTTGACCTGATGTAATTTACAATGTTGTGTGGTCCGCTTACCTTTGGGACTCTGCCAGTACTACTTTTTTATAGGGTCAATTCTGTAGTCAGTTAAGAGCTGTGTGTGTGTGTGCACACACACGTGTGTGTGCGTGTGTGTTTGTGTGTGTGTACCTGTCCTTTGAATTATTCTTAGCTGGAGCATCTAGGGTAGTAAGCATTTTGTTTTCTTGAGTTTAAAGGAGTGATTTCCCTCCAAATTCCCTAAAGAGAAATTTATGAAGAAGCTTTGTTTTTGAAGTTTTCCTTTTGGATAGAGAGTTACTCTGTTGCTCACACTTTTCAAGAAAGCGTTGATCTGATCAGAACAGTGACTGCGGCCCTGTCCTTTCTTCTGAATTGTGGCCTTTGTGTCAGTTCTCTTTGTCCCATTTTCTTCACCTGTAAAATTCAGATAGTCCTTCCCTGAAGGTCCTTTTAATCTCTACAGCTCTGGGTTTTTAACCTTTGGCCTTTTTGGATTCAGGCTCTTTGGCCCAGATGAGTGTGTCTGGGCTTGGCTCTGGGTTCAGGAGGCCGGACTTAGCAGGAGTCCAGGAGTGTAAGACTGTAAGGCCGGCTGCCCTGGACTGGTTCACATCAAGCATGGCTGACAGCTCTTGATTGCAACACTGTCCTGCAGCGTCGTCGCTGTGGCTTCTGGAGTTAAGCTGCTCTGGCTTTCAGCCCATGTGTGGCTGGGCCCTTCAGCCTGTTGTGTTGGGTAGGGACAAGCTCCTCTGGCATATGTCATGCCATGTTCTTCCTCAGGCCTCAGAGTGGTCCTCAGCACTAGTCTCCTGCAACGTGCTGGCTTTCAACACCCTGTGTGCTTATGTAATTCTAACCACCTAGTCTTTCATAGTTTTCTTTATTGAAACTAATTTCTTTGCCAATAACAGGCTTTGCACATATCCGTGAGTAACCTGTTATTTTTGACCTCTACTCCTTTGTTTACCTGCTCTTTGAACTTCAATTTTAGCTATCCAGAAAGGACTTAGATTGTGTTTTAAAAACTCCTGTTTTTCTATCTAGAAGTCTGTTCTATGCTGTTTAGTCAACAATACAGAAGGCTTCTTAATAGTTCTGGTAATTGATGTAGTAATTAGATTTAAACTCAGTGGAAACCCAAATAACCATGCACATGTGAGATGAGAGTTTATTCACTTGTCAAACCAAGTGGCTTTCCTGCCCAGGGCTGTGTTGACTGTTCTATCCTGAAAAGTCCACACTTATAGTTCCCTTTTCAGGCAATGTGGGGAAGGGCCCTCGTCCTCGAGCTCAGCAGCAGCAGTGCAATGGAGGAGATAAGATAGAGCAAAGGAGGGAGGACTTCTGGAAGATTCTGTCTGCCTTCGCATCTGCCTTCCATTAGCCAGAATTCAATCCTGTGGGACACCCAGCCGAAAGGGAAGCTGGAGGCAACTCTTACATCGGCTGAGCTTATATGCTATCGAGTAAGAGGAACACATTGGAGCCACAGTCTTCTCTCACCAGATATGGCTGGTCCCCGGTACCACAGGTGGAGATGCTCCCTTGGTTGAGAAATACAAGACGCCTGGGTGGCTGCAGGAGGTCACCCTTGCCAGGCTTTGAGTGGAGTATGGGAGAGGGTCACGATGATTTGGGATGAGCATTCAGCAGTGCTCTGTCTCTAAGAGGACGGGGAAGGGTCTGGAGTGATGAAAACGGCTTGCTGTGCACTATAGGAGAGGACCTCCCCGTGGACAAGAATGCAAAGCTTTTCACTTTCAGTGAAGAGACTGGATCTTTGAGTTTGGAAGTTTATAATGTGTGTTCTGAGTCCAGTGAAATGTAGTCGTTCTAGGGATTAAGACCAACCACTGAACAAAACTATTTTGGATCAAGTTGAAGATAGTTTCATTTTATTAAATTATTTGTGTTAAGGAAGAACACAGCTGACAAAGATAATTCTAAAACTATGCCCTGTTTTATTTTTTTATTTGAAAGTCAGAGGAACTGTGAAAGTGCCCAAGACACTACTAACAGAGGTAAAGAATGAGCCTGGAGATTATTTTCACTGAGGAAAGAGTATCTCTGTAATGGCAATTGCAGGCTGCACATTTTAATCTAAAGTGATTTTGACTTTCTAGCAGCATTATTTTTCTTCATCTGAGCTCATTGCCTCTGTGTTAAGAATTATTCACACAAATAATCCATATCATAACCCGTATCTAAATTATTTTTATCAGATCTTGTAGATCTATTTCTAGGTCTCGGAAAATTTGAAATGGACTGGAGCTTGTAGAGCAGTGGTTCTCAACCTGTGGGTCACAACCCCTTTGGGGGTCAAATGACCCTTTCACTGGGGTCACATATCTGATATCCATACCAGATATTTACATTTTGATTCACAACAATAGCAAAATTATGAAGTAGCGGCATACATAATTTTATGGTTGGGGGGGTCAACACAACATGAGGAACTGTATTAAAGGGTCCCAGCATTAGGAAAGTTGAGAACCACTGTCATAGAGTCTAATATGGCTGTCTCTTATGACTGTCCTCTGGCCTCATTCTAAAAATGGTTTGAAATATCACTTTACTAGTATTTTATCACTCTTGTCCTAGTAACATAAAAAGTACACCTACACCTTTCCAAATAAACTCTAGTGACAAGAATTTAATCTGAAAATCACCTAGCCTGGGAAGAGAACATCCGTTCCTGGGATTGCTTTCTTCATGAGAGATACCAAAGTTATCAAAGTGGCACATGCAAAATCTCCCTAAGGGACCAGATAACCCAGGTTATGACTTTGTGAGATTCATTCAAGGGCTGTGTGATGTTCGTGTAGTGTTGTTCTTTAGAGAACACTTTCTTCTGTTTCACTCTAGTATTCATTGTCTTCTGTGTGTGAGAAATCCGGCTCTCATCTCTACTGGCAAAGCCGTTACTCTGTGCACACTGTATTGTCCTTACTCCTAGTTGTTACTGAAGTAGAGACTTGACAGGGAGCCAGAGGATGGGGTGAAGATGAGGACCCTCTGGGGATAGGTTTTTGCACATGAGCAGTACTGGATCAGACATACACTGGCTAGCCAGTTCTGCCTGTAATGTTTGGGTTAATTATTTTTTTATGGCCTGGGGTAAACCATTGTGCAATGTAGTCTTAAACAAGAGACATGCACTCTCACTGAGGTTCCTGGAACCTGGCTGTGGATGGCATCATCATCTGGTCCCTTAGGGAGATTTCACATGTGCCACTTCGATAACTTTGGTATCTCTCATGAAGAAAGCAATCCCAGGAACGGATGTTCTCTTCCCAGGCTAGGTGCTTTTCAGATTAAATTCTTGTCACTAGAGTTTATTTGGAAAGGTGTGGGGTAGGATCATGGATGGCTTTGAAGATAAGCTGATGTTGTGGTCGTGCTTTTAGCTGGTCTAATTTCTCACAGCAAATAATTTAACTAATTACATAAAAATATTAGGTTAGCATTATTAGTGAAAGATGAAACGGGAATCTGAGCTTTTATCAGCATCGGCCAAGGGTCCGCAAATAGCACTAAATTTGTTACGGATAAATGTTGCTCAGTGAGGAATAATGACCAAGTTTGTGATATTGTCTCCTTTTTAAAACTCATACATTTTTTAAGGAAACCAAAGATACACCTTTGATTTTTGAATGTCACACTAGCTCACCAAATGCCATTGATTGGAATACCCAGTTACTGCAGTCAGGGGTAGCCCCACTTTTCCAGTCGGTCATTTTGAATAGTGAGGTTTCTTTTCTTGTCTATTCTACTACCTGAAGTGACCTTCTTTGCCTGAGTTTATTGCTGTCATTCATTAATACTTACTTCCCGACCTTATTTATATTTCTCATTTTTTATAGGTAGGCCCTTGAATTCTAATTTCTGATACATATTGCTATATTTTACATTTAATAATTTAAATTAATTATTTAAATAAATTTTAGATGAGAAGGTTAAGAAACCACTTCAGATCTTTAGTTATTGTAAAGCAATGACTCTTTTTTTTTTTTTTTTTCGGTTTTTCCGAGACAGGGTTTCTCTGTGTAGCTTTGCGCCTTTCCTGGAACTCGCTTTGGAGACCAGGCTGGCCTCAAACTCACAGAGATCCGCCTGCCTCTGCCTCCCGAGTGCTGGGATTAAAGGCGTGCGCCACCACCGCCCGGCAAAGCAATGACTCTTAATTTATTTTAAATTAATATGAATGAAATGTTACATAAGCTTTAATCTCATTGTGCAAACAAGACTTTCTCAGAACCTCTTCATGCCCTAGGATTGGAAGGATTGTAAAGCAGGTTTGACTTGATCCTAATACCCATTCTGTAGTTACAGAAGAGTCGTTTGGTCCTTGGCCATCTCATAGCTGTACCTTTCCAGGGATGAGTCAGCTACAAAGGAAACATTTGGTGTGTATTAGACTCTTCTTCTGGGGGTGTATTGAACATCATGATGACTACTGCTAAGTATGATGTATGTTTGGTAATTGCTAAGAGGGTGAATCCTAAATGTTTTTACTACAATAAAACCCTGATAGGTATGTGAGGCGATGGATAGGTTAATTAGCTCGATTGAATCATTTCAAAATGTTTATATATTTCAGACTATTCTGTACACACACACACACACACACACACACACACACACACACGGGCGTGAGGGATGAGGGTGTGTGGAGCTCGAGCCTATTTTACCCTAAAGCTAGAAGGACACTTTTTTTTTAACATTAATGAAGATGAAAATCCTGCAACTGCTGTGTGATATGGGTACCTGGGAGCCACCCAGCTCATTCATACTTGCCTCTTGGGGAACATTGCTCAAAGTCATGCCTGATGTTTAGGACCTCTTGGGTCATTCATGATTAGTCAGAACTGAAGCTCTATCAGTGAAGTCCATAGGCCTTCTGGTTTTGTTTGTTTTGTTTTTCTGTTTTTTCTTTTAGCCCAAAGGAAGTACATGTTTCTTCAGGATTAGATCGCATACTTTTTTTAAAATGATTTTTCTCCCATCCAATTACTAACAGGGTTGAGCCTGTTTCATTATTCAATCAGACAGGATTGAGTGGTGCTCTTTCCTATGTGCCCCACAGTGCTTTGCACAAAGTCGATTTTAATTTAATGAATTATCATTTAAGTGTGAAGTCATGTGACCCGAAGGGTAAGAACTATTATAGCTCAGAGAAGGGAGATTTGTATGAACCGTGCGGGGTGAGAAAGTTCAGCTCTTCAGCTGGCTGGCACTTTAGTGATCCTCAAAGTAAAGGTCTGTGCTAATCCCACGTGTTTAGTTGGCATGTACTTGAAGGCGTTGAAGGAGGTGGCAAACACAGGTGAACAGGACAGGCTGAAGTCTGAGTCATGAAGAATTTTGCAAACCAGTTTATGACTTGAAAGTGTAACAGTGTGAGCTGTGAAGGGAAGGGTAAAGGCCATAGTGTGGGATGAAAGGGAGGCCAGGTTAGGAGTGAGAATTCAAGGACAGTATCTGAAAAATTGTCATTGGAGAAGGAGTGAGACGGCCACAGCACCTGGGGTCACAGTGGCAACATTAACTGAGAACAGAAAGACTGGGAAAGAGTGTATTTAGGGCAGGAGAGAGAAATGTTGTGCTTGAAATGTACATTGGGCATTGGGTGAAGTTTTCAAGGAGATGGATGTACTAGGAGCCTGGCACCGTGAAGTCACAGAAGTGGTTGCTCCAGTGTATTCGTTAGTGGACAGGTGATAAGCAAACTGGAGATTCAGTCACCAGGAGAGAGACTGTGAGTGGCCTGGGAGCGGGGCCAAGGACTGAGCCTCAGCGTCTGCACATGGGGATCAGGTGTCTGGTGGGCTGAAGGACTAAGAGAACATATCAGATAAAGACAGCATTTCAAGAAGAGATCCATGAGTGGAAATTTTCCTGAGAGCCAGCTGAATTTCAGGAGCCAACTTTAACTGTTTGTGATACAGTTTGGAACTGCTTGGGACCAGGAGTGTTTTAGGCCTCTGATCTTGGAATATTTGTATATTCACAGTGATATCTTAGGGATGGGACTCACCAGTATGAAATCCATTTGTTTCATACACTTCTTTTTGTGTTTCATCATAAGCCTTTTGTTGTGATGTCAGACACCACAAGTTAGAGTTCTACTCCAGGACCTTGGTTCTGTAGATGTGGAAGTCCAACCTAGACCAGTGCACTATTCCTTTTTCAAAAACAGATGTCACCTACATTCTTCTGTTGTCCTTTAAACACAACAAACAAACCTGTTATAGCTCTCTGAATCAAAGCCACTAAATTTGAAACAATTTCAGTATCATATTCTTAAACCATTATTAACTCATCTTTCTGGGCTTGAGAAACCCAACAAGCCACACTTGTCCACATTAGAACCCTGCAGGTGAATTTTCTACCCAAGAAATTTTGGATTTGAACAAGAGATACATTCTCCTGAGTATAGGCCTTGATGAGGAAGTGAACATCCACAGATTTCATCTTGTCATGGCAGCCTGGTGCTCTGTTCATGGCTACAGACAGTATGAACAATCGTCAGTTTCCAATTTCTCTACCATTTCTCAAACCGGAGCCTCTTCTTCTTTCTAAGAAGACTGAGCTCTATATTGGCGTCATTGTTGTAGCTGAAGTACCTCCAGAGGATTCCTCTGGGTCCCTCTACAACCACTGTGCATCCCTCCAGGATGGTGTAGACATCTCTGGAATGTCAACAGCCTAATTGCTGAGAATGCTCCTCATTCTTGCAGGATATATATGGCAAAGCCATGTCCTTCTTACACACATAACCTGAACGTCATTTTATAATATAATTTTAGTGTACCTGTGTTACAACCCCTTACATGAAGTCAGATTATAGGATTTTCCATTTGGGGCATCATGCCAGCAGCACTCAGTAAATTTTTGGATTTGGAGTTTGGGGATTAGGAATGTGCAACTTGTACCATGACTTCCTGAATGTATCCTTAGTTCTGAGTTGGAGATGTGGCAGAAAACTTCTCGATTTATGGACAGTGCCAACTTTTAGTATTTTAAAAACAGAGTTCCTTTTTTTTTTTCAGATCAAAAAGTGAAGGCTGTTTCACACCATTTATTGATATTCCCTCTTCTCTGAGAGTTCTCATGTACTGGCAGGATCAGGGTTTATCGGGGCAGCTAAAGAAGTTGGGAATTCACAAAAACACATGGAAAGAATTATAATCTCTCAAGATACGTGCACAGAGTGCATCGCTAAGGTTATTCCGACAACAGTTTAGATCTGGTCTCTATGGATTCCCATTCCCAGTTCCTTCAGTTAGTGCTGTCATTGCTGTAGTTTGGGTCTTCCAAGCGTTCGGTCGTCCATTCATCAGTATCCGAGTCACTCTTCACTGACTGGAAGCCCTGTGATCTATTCCGTCTCACATCTTTCATGTCTCATCCCGATTCCCACGACAGCTCCCATCCCCTCATCTCCCATCTTCACCGGCTTCATCTCCGGCTGCTTCACACTATGAGCTGTCAGCTTTTCTAGCCTAGGTTACTTGCTCTCCCTTCTCTTGCCCTCAGGACTCTTCTCAAAGTGAAATCTGACTTCTCACCTTCTTAAATGTTTTTCAGTGGCTTCCCATTGCTCACCAAATAAAGACCAAGATCCTTGAAAAGGCCTGGGAGCCCTTCTTGGCCTGGCCTGTCCTTGCCCTTCCTGAGTCCCAGGCCGGCTTCCTTCCTGTCCCTGAACTCCTGCATTAGAGGGACTTCCTGCTGGAACCCCTGTCCCTCACAACTCCAGTTGTCTCTGCGTTTTTTTCTCCACTGGTGTCACTCCTTTTTCATCTTGGTGGCACTCACCATGTGATTTCAGAAGTGACATTCACTTGGCGTCCACAGTTGAGCATGGTTCACATTTGCCTGTTAGACCGTGGTCTCTGCAGGCAGGAACCAGGGCTGTTTGTGCTGACTCGTGAGTCTGGATTTGAGGACACAAGGCATGCCTTTGTTGTGCGAATTAACTAGCGCCACATACACAGAAAATGAAATATTCCTTTGGGGAAACGGGAACCCTTCACAGAAATGATTGGCAGTCTCGTTCTACTCAGCCTGTGTCCCTTTCCACTTTCCCTCCTTTTCCGGGCTCTACAGCTGCCTGCTGCTGTCAGAGTCGGGTGGGTGGAGGCAGACGTCTGATGTGGATGTACCTGTCCCCTGGTTTTGTGCAGTTATGCATTGGAGGCTTTCCTTAATTCAGGAAAATCATCAGGTACTTGCTACCCTACCACCTTGTGGGATGGCTACCCACCAACCCCACAGTTCCCTAGAGTTTTCTTAAGTGAGAGTAGCAGGAAACATTAGATAGAAGGATTTAGAATGTGGAGATAAACAGAAAATACAGGATAGCCTTGAGAGGGCCTGGAACTTATTCTAACGGGCCCTGACTGTCTCTGCCCTAAGATATTTATAGAAACACCAAAGGGTGGAGCAAAAGACCTCCCCCCCAGCACAGCCAAGTGCAGACCATCTCAGACACCTGCACTCAGGCCTGTGGTCCTAATCATCCTCTATGCAGACCTGCTGGGTAAAGCCACCAAAAACATGAAAATAGACTCCCACACCACCTCTCTTTCAAAGCCTTTTCTGTGGGCCACTCCCAAATTCTACAACATGCCCAAAAGACAGGACATGAATACTATGTGGACTCCTAGGTTTTTTGTTTTTAATCGCAATTACAGTCTTAAACTACCTTGTGTGCTTATGAAAACTACGGTGTATCCTACTAACAAGAATTGCCGAGTTTCAGACAGTTATGATGTAATGAGGTAGACTTAATTTACATGGCAAGCACTTTCTCTTTCTCTGTGTGTGTCATTTATTTCAAGGAAAATACTGGATATTACTAAGAGTTAGTCCCTTATCTTTGCTGTCTTATCAGGACTTGAAGTTTATTTTATCTTACAACAATTTTTCAGGCTTTGATTTTCTTATTGATTCTTCCAAAAAAAGTTTTTAGGGTAGAATTACAACATTTCAACAGCAATCAATTTATTTGGTATTTTGTTTTTCCTAAGTTATTTACACACACACACACACACACACTCAGCAGTGGTCCGAGAGACCAATAGCCCAAAGTGTTTTCTTTCTTCCCTTAGAACACTGCGTGACAAAGGATTCAGGCAAGGTCCACCCTGGAGACAGAGCTTCAGACAGACATGGCCCTTGCTTCCTGTCCCGTGGGAGCGTATGGTGAGGGCTGCCCCCTTTGCGCTGCTCTTTGAGTTAAGATTATTGTGTAATTGAGGTGGGACGTGTGCTTCCTCCACCGTGGCACTTACAGTCCAGGATTCCCATGACTCCATGGCAGACCGAGGTGATGACATCACCTTGTGGTGTTGTCCTGGAAGACAGGCTGTCCCTGGTGGACAGTGAGACTCCAGGAGGTCTGCTGAGACTCTCTTGTCCCGGGCAGGAATCCCAAGTTGAGGAACTTGTGAATGAGGTCATTAGCGGAGGAGCAGTAGTGAGGGACTGGTCACCTCTGGGCTGTGGGACTTTGGTCACTTCATATCTCCTACCTGCCTGCCTTTCTGCTCCTAAGTCAGATCACTGTTTGGCAGTTCCAGATTGTTCCAGAACCAGAAAGTCTTGATTACCACTGCCACACCTGTGAGATACATCTAGAGCCTTTCGTGTGCATTTCTTATCAGTTACTTCTCATTGTCAGAATGGCTGGAGCAGAACACATCCCAGTGAGTTAGGGCAATGTTTATGCAATGCAAGAAGTCATGCTGAGGACAGACACTAATATTGGGAAGTGTTTAGTAAGACACTGTCGTGTTTATTAAACATAGTGATATGTGTCTGATGTATTTTAAAATATATCCTACAAAGCTGTGACCAGCATTTTCTTCCTTTTTTTACTGTGTTTGTGTGTGTTGTATCTGAGTGTATGTATGTGTACCACATGTGTACAGGTCCCCTTCCCCCACACTAGAATAACAGGTGGTTGTGAGCCACCCACGTGAGTGGTGGGATCTGAATCTGGTTTTCTGCAAGTAGCAAATGCTCTTTACTGCTGAGCCACCTTTCCAGCCCCCAGTTACTAGTATTTTCTCAAGTTCCCACAGTGTCTTATTTGGTGTTCTATTGCTGTGAAGAGACACCATGGCCAAGGCAGCTCATAAGAGAAAGCATTTTTAATCAGAGGCTTGCTTACAGTTTTAGATGGTTAGTCTATGGTTATTTTGGCAGGAGGAAGGCAGAAATGGCATGGGTGCAGTAGCTGCAAGCTTTACATCATGATCTACAGGCAGCAGCAGACAGAGAGAGGGAGACACTGGGTCTGGTGTGGGCTTTTAAAGCCTCAAAACCCATCCCCAGTGATATATGTCCTCCAATAAGACCACACCTCCTAATCCTTCCCAAGCAGTTCCACTAACTGGGGACCAAACATTCAAACTTAGGAGCCCATAGGGGCCATTCTCATTCAAACCACCACACAGAGTATGTAGTAAACACTAGGGAAGCTACAATCTCTGTACCCTGGAACTTCATCTGCTTTGTATTTAGTAAAGTGAGTGCGCAAGATAATGATCATAACTTTCCTTGTCTAGCTCCCTTGACAGCAAGATTATCAGCCCATTTTATTGTATTGTTTGTGTTTCCTGACTTTTTTCCATACAATGTGGCTTGTGATAACTTCTATGAAGAAGAAGAAGAAAGAAGAAGAAGAAGAAGAAGAAGAAGAAGAAGAAGAAGAAGAAGAAGAA
>CABHPQ010153665.1:56696-80597 GCA_902168405.1 Peromyscus aztecus | reverse complement strand
AAGAAGAAGAAGAAGAAGAAGAAGAAGAAGAAGAAGAAGAAGAAGAAAGAAACAGTATGCTTTAGTGCTAGATGTGTCCAAGTAAAGAAGAAGGGACAGGTTTCAACAGCAGAATAACTGTCCACCTTTGAACAATAGTGGGTGTCCTTGTTATTTTCTGTCATTGGGAAGAAGGAAGTCCCAATTGCAGTTAGCTGCATAGGGAGCTGGCTTATGGACCCTAAGGTACTTGCTTAAGTACAAGCTGAATTTAATTCAGGTACATCTTCAAGCTTAATTTAAGAGGTGGTTTTGGGGGCTAGAGAGGTGGCTGAGCTGTTAAAGGCTATACTCATAACCAAAAATATAAGAAGTGGCGCTTTTTTTTTTTTTTTTTTTTTTTTTGCTTTGCTTTCCTGCCAGAGTGTTTTGGATGATTTAACCAAGTGCATTTTCCTTCTGTGTGTCTGAGAACTCTTACCCGGCTGTCTCTAGGCCTTGTCACCTAAGGTCTCTTGTCACTGGTTGGAGCATGACTGTCCTTTGTTTTTCCAGTTACTGCAACTAAGAGCACTAAGCTGCTTCTGCCAAATAAAAGGGTTCTTCTGCCCGCCCCCATGTAGAAGGGGGACTCTCTTTTTTGTAGATGTTCAGTTTATACTGATGGCAGCTACTTAATATCATGCCCGGCCCAAGCCTTCCTGCTTGTCCAGTGAGCAGTGCTGGCTGTACATGGTACAGAGTGCATCCTGAAGGGAAACTTTGTGCTCACCTCTTGACCAATGAATGGTCTTTCCTTGGTCCACACTCAGACTGAGAGGGTCCCAAGTCTGAGTCTTAAGTAGAAGGCTGAAGAGACAGTTTAGGGACAGATGACGGGGGGGGGGGGGTAATTCGGGGAACTTCCTGGAAAAGCAAAGCAGGCATTACCACATCATCAAGGCTATCTATGACATTGCTGCTGGGTCAGAAGCATGGGGACAAATAGCACGAGAGGAAGTTTCTGCTGTACCAAGGAACTGGACAGTGAAGAAGCATGCTTATAGTCCACGTTGTGGACACTTGGAGTCAGCCATGGTCATCTGTGACTTCTGGGGTGGGCTGTTTGATTAAATAAACTAACCATTTCCTTTTAGCTCATTTTCCTGAAAAGATTTTAATGTTCATGCAACCTGTCCTTTGAACAGCATCCTGGTGGGGAAGAAGTCCTAAGAGAGCAAGCTGGGGGAGATGCTACCGAGAACTTTGAGGATGTTGGGCACTCTACCGACGCACGAGAACTGTCTAAAACATACATCATCGGGGAGCTCCATCCAGTAAGTCATTTCTTGGGGTGGGGGGGGCCTTTCTTCTTCTGGAAGGCTACTGTTTGACATTGGTAAGTCCAGATTTGCAGCTACAGAAAACGTAAGAAAGAATAGAACAAAAACAATTTCTTCTGATTTTCGAATACTTTGTTTAGACAGGGTCTCAGTAAATAGTAGCCTATGTAGCCCATACTGGCCTGGAACTCATGCCTCAGGCCTTTATCTCTCAAGTGCTGGGATTATAGGCGCCATCACCATGCCTAGCCAGGACACCATTTTTGTCATAAATAAGTTGATTCAACCTTTCTTTGCTTTGCATTTTTTTGATTATAGTTATTGCTGTACTCAGGGTCAGAGTGCTGTGCTCCAAGGCCCTGTCCCGGGGACACTCCCCAGTCTCTGAGAGCCCACAGAGAGGCACATACAGAGGGCAGATCATCAGTCCAGTCAGTTTGTTCTCCTGCAGCCAGGGGAGTGAAGGGTGGCCGTGAATACACTTTTTGTGATGAGAGACAAATAGCCAGCTGCCCCAGCCCAAGTAAGCAAACAAGAAACTAAAGATAAGATAAATAAATATAGGCATATTCCTATTTTTATATGTCTTCTGTGTGTGAATGATGGTTCTTGTAAGAACCACAAATGAAGAAAAGATTAAAGTAGGCTCTTTTTAGAAGTCCCAGAAATGCATTTTAGAGCAAATTCTGTTGAGTTGTGTTTGTGTGTCTATGTCTGTCTCTGTGTGTGCCTGTGTCTGTTTGTCTGCTTGGCTATGGTCTTTTGGATTTGCTGGGAGGTAATATATACTTTGAGAGACTCTGTCTCACTTGTCTGGAAGTTTTATCATTCCACACATTTTCATAGTCACACTTCCCAGAAGTAACAGAGTGTATTGCATCTTCAAGGTCTGTCCTTGTGAACATTCCTCTCTGTCCTGTTCCTCTAAGTTCTGCTCCCCTGAGGAGGGAGAGCAGGTTTCATTTAGGTCACCTCCCTGTGGTTTCTCTGTGGTCAGCATTCAGATGCTCTTAGATTTTGACATCCTCAGCCTGAGGTTTAAATAGTTTATAATTATATTGCTGGGAGATTGCAGGCTTCACTGAGTCCACCACAGCAGAAAGATGCATATCTCCGTGAACTTGAGAGTAGAGAAGGAAGGGAAGGGTTTTGTTTTCCATTGTTCTCTGGATTGAAAGTCATAGTTCAACTCTAGTGAGCCTCTAAACGCCTCTACATAAGAACCAGACAGTCATGGGTCCATTCCAAATTCGGGGACCGTAGACAGAAATGCCTCTTGTTCCTAAATCTACTGTTGATTTTTGTTGTCAAATCACATGGATCAAACTTTGTATTTAACTTTGCTGAACACCAAATGCTAATCATTGAATAGTAATTTTTTAAAAATCTCAAAAAATAGTCAGCCTTTTGAAAATGAGACCTTTACAGCTGTCCTGTTATTCTTACTGCTCCCCCGTCTCTTTTTTCCTCACAGGATGACAGATCGAAGATAGCCAAGCCTTCGGTAAGTTCGTACAGACGTCTCAGAGGAGTGGTGGTGGGCAGAGGTCACTGTGTATCTTTACTGTATTGAGTACATGTCAAAATGGGGCAAAGGCCACAGCAGGCCTTTCTAGGTGAGGTAGATATGTAACAATGGCTTTGCGAGAGTTTGGTTTGGGTTTTTTGTTTGTTTGTTTTACAGTCCTTGTGGTTTTGAGGAGCACTTGTTTGTTGCTTTGTACAACTAATCTATTACTTTTTAAAACATCATAATTATCAATAAATAAAAGTCTGGGTGTATAGTTTAATGGAAAAATTCTTGTTCACCGTGCATGAAGCCCTGGGTTCAATCTCTAGTACCAGATAGAGTGAGTGGGAAAAAAAATTGTGCTTCTCTCTGAAAGATTTGACCTAAGCCTTATTTTCAGAGGACTTGGAGCTTGTTTAAGTGGAAGCATGTTTTCCTCCTAACTCTGAAGGGACTACCCATGCCTCTTCCTTCTCTGTATCTTTGTGGCATCGTAGGCATTCAGGAAAGGCGAGTTTTACATTGGCATCCCCTAGCTCTTCAGTCTGAGCTGACCTCACTTAATTTGCTCATTAAATCTAGAGTAAGAATTTATGAGAACAGCCAGCCAAAGGTCCTTAGAAGTCTAAGCAGGCGTGAGTTAATTCTGGCCTGTAAGGAAGGGAGGCTGAGGGAAGGTTTTGCTTAAATACTGACAGAAAGAAAGCTCAGCTTTTCCACTGTGCTCTGAGCTTCTGGTCCTTGTGGAGAAGGCACACAGGACGAGCGTCTCTGAGCTTGCAGTGAGTCCTGGAAAGCCCATTGCGCCGTCTCTGCTACCACGATGCTGTTTGCAGTGCATGACATCAGTAATTCCACAGCACGTGTGTGTGTGTGTGTGTGTGTGTGTGTGCAAATGCCGTGCTTACTCCGACTCTCACACAGTGCAAGAAAAGCCATGTGTGTGCTTTTCAGTACATGGCGATTTAACTTCTGTTTTCCCCTGTCCCTGTTCAGAATGAGAACACACTTAACCCTGGTGATAGGAGTGCTTCAGGAAGATTTAAAAAACAAAACCCGAAAACCAAATGGTGTTTAGAATTTGCATGCTGTCTGTGACATTGCTCAGAATCTGACTAGTACATGGTTTTTGTGGCTGTTTTACAGGCAGCTGAAACACTGGAGCACCGATTTGTCCCATGTGTATTCCCCCCCCCCCCCCAAGAGTCTGTCAGGGAAAAGTCCGTTTCTGTCCTGTGAGATGTTTAGTATGTTAATGGTTTTGTTGTAAGTCATTCACCTGCAGGAAAACAGGCTTGGGGGAGGTTTCCTGAGCTTTGGTCTGGTGCAGGCTAACCACATCTCTAACCGTAGTGCCCGTGCAGGTGTGTGGTGGTAAGCATGTCTCATGCCCCGGACCACTGGAGGCCACCCTTGTCCATTTGTTCTTAGTAACGTGTTCATGGTGCAGCTGTGTATCTCGGAGTGCTTGCCCAGCATGCATGAGGCCCTGGCTTCAATCTCCAACAACTGGCCATTATTCTGCTCACCTGTGATCCTGAGTGCTTGTGAGAGTGATTACAATGATTACGGGAAGACCAGAAATCACCCTTGGCTACATAGTGAGTTTGAGGCTAGCCTGGAGACCTGTCCCAAAGGGCAGTGTGTTCCTGCTATGTTTGCTATTCTCTGTGGATGTCTAGTTTTCTACTTGCATTTGTAACCACTTTGATGTTTGGGATAGCTGGTAGACAGAGCACACGTAGCAGGATGAATTCTGGGACTGGCACTGTCAGCATTACTGAAAGCCCCCTGTTCATGTTTGCAGGGCGGGAGACGCTCTCAGTAAGACACTGGGCCTTCATTCCATCACTCATGGCTCAATGGGTGTGGAACCTCCCTCCATCTGCATCTATTCACTGTTCAAAGGAGATACTTTTACTCTCAAGATTTTACAGATGGACCGACTTTGGACTGTTTTATTGTTTTAAAGCAAACAAACAAACAAAAAAAAACCCTTTGTTCCCTATTGTGATTTTGCTTAAACAGGAGCAGAGCTGGAAGAAGGGGGGGGGGACCCTTGCTGGTTATTTGAGAGGCTGGGGAAGTGAGGGACACAGTAGAAAATGTGTTGCCGCTTTTCTGGGTGCTTTGTTATTTCTGCCAAACAAAACTGTGTCTTTAATTATTTCCCAGGATTTCACATGTAATCATCTTTAGGCTGGAGAATGTGTTCTGTGGTCTGATGTTTTTAAATTAACATCGTGCTTGGAGTTGGAGCTCAGCTGTAGAGCACTTCACAAGTATGCTTTAGGTGTATGCGTTAGTCCTCAGTGTTAAGAGAAAACAATATTACTTACTTAAAATGTCAGTTTAATTTGGAAAAATATGATGTACTGGTGAGTATTAGCTTGAACCTGCCCAAAAGAAGCTAAATTGCCAAGTTAAGGAATTTACAGATATAGAAATTACATGTCTTTAAATGTATCCACAGCAACCAAATTTGCTTACATAGATGGTATTAATAGTATTGGTGCTCTTCCTTGTTATTTTCAAAGCACTGTGATATACAAGGTTGTCTCTAAGATCCCCAGACCTTGAGGCCCTGAAGCTCCAGTGAGCTGCTGGTGAAAAATCACATGTCTAGTTGTGGTCTCTTCAGTTGCCGGAGTCTCTGAACTTCTTAGGAAGGCTCCACTGTCAGGACTTCCAGTGAAGGAGTGAGCTAGGCCACGTGAACTTCATTGAGGTAGCTGGTTTGCAAAGGCTTTGTGGATTTGGTATTTTTTATATGATGCTAATCATAATTTATACTGACTCACATGACCTCTGTAAGTCATTATACATGCCATACACCAGTTATTAGCCTTTTTTACTACAAGTTAGAAGGTCTCCAAGTTGCACAGAAACCAGGTGGCTGATCTTTTTGAAAGTTCCTTCCCTGAACCCAGCTGAGCCCCTCAGAGCACTGGCCACTAGAGAAAACGGGCTTCTTTATCCCACTGCTAAGTGGTCGTTACAACTTAAATTCTCAAGCATTCTGAATTTTAAGGCTATGAAAAAAATAGACAATTCAAAAACTATATGATTTTTTTTTTTAAGTTCTACCATTTGGAGGGTCATCATTACCAGTGATGGTGGTGGTGATGGTGATATGCTAGAGCCATTTTATTTACTTATATTTAAACTTTTAAAATATTTATTTTGTGTGTGTATGCACATAATGCTTGTGTGCCACAGCACACACACATAGAGGTCAGAGGTCAGAGGATAGCTTTCAGGAGAATTGATTCTCCTTCCATCGCACGGGTTCCAGGGATCAGGAATGCTTAGGTTGTCTGTCAGTCTCTGAAGCAAGTACTTCTACCTGCTGAGCCATCTCGCCTGCCCTTACAACAGCATCTTAGCTGGTGTGGGCATGTTTGAGCCTCAGCAATATTTTAACCTTACACTGGTGCCTTCATGTTAGCAATGCAGCCACCAAGGTGGGGGAGCAAGGAAGGCCACCCGAGGTTGCACAGGGTCCCCTGAAATGCATATGTCCCTGCCTGTATCACGAGCGAGTGTCTGCCTCCTCACACTAACTATGCAGCGTGCGATAGTCTTGTGCCTCCATCGAGCTCTTTGGTGTCTTCTGTGATTGTGTTTCTTCCAATAAATGAATAATATTGTTGGTGTATCTAATTGTCTCTCGTAGTCAGTGTTAATTATACTCATGAAAAATAATCTTGGACTGGTTATGAATGCCCATGACCACCAGGATTTCAAATTGCTTAAAGAAGTAACAAGTGTGGAGTTTTCTTTCTAAAGGACTTGTCTTTCTTCCCCTACTGTGTCAGGAATCCTAAAGGTGATGTGTCAAGGTTGGTGTGTGCCGCTGGGCTGCTTTGCTCATGCACCCCTAAAGTGAATTTGCCTCTGGAGGGGGGGAGTCTCTCTAACACACCTCGCAGGGGCACCGCTTTGCCTTGCCGCAGACAGCCGCTTGCTTTCCCGAAGTTTTCATCTGTGCTGCGGAGAGGTACAGCCGTGACTTTCCCATGGCGCTGGCCCGTCTGTGGCCGCTTTTGTTGAAGCACTAACGATTTCGCGGTGTGGAACATTACCAGTGCTTCCTAACAAGTGTTAAACCCTAAACGTGTGTGCTTCAGGGGGCTGCAGTTTTTGAACAGTTTGGGAAAATATGTCTGTTTTTGTTTTTGTTTTGTTATGGTCCTCATGAAAAGGACTGTGCTCAGAACGTCCTGGAAGGTAAACAGAGCTTTATTTGTTGGTTAGGCAGAGTGGTTTCTAAGTTAGTCTGGGCTCTTCCTGGTGCCATCCGGTGAGTTAAAGAAATCTCAGAAAAGGTGGTCTAGCCTGTGACACCAATTCTTATTGTTTTAGGTGAGGCACTTCTAATGTAGCGCAGGTACTCATTTATGCCCTGTCAGATTTGAATGAATTAAATGACATTTTATTTAATACTCCATGCTTTGAAGAATTAAATTTCCTTTCCAAAAGACAGTAATACAGTCTTGTATATGTGTCTATGAGTATTCTGTTTTTAGTTTTTATGTTGAAGTGCTGAAATGTTAAAAGTGGATTATTATATGTATTCTATTAATATTTTCAAATTATAAAGTTTATATTCTTAAGTAATTTAAGGAAAATTGTCCTTAAATTTTCATTTTCTTGAAAAATGGTAAAGTTAGGCTTTTTGGTAAGAAGAACTTGGATATAATTGTCCCTTTTAACAATTTTTAAAAGATAGAGTTGAATAAAATGGTGATTTTTTTTTTTAAAAAAATATTAAAACAGGATTTCAATCAGGGGGATAGATGCTGAGATGTATCCTTAACTTCATATTTTCTTTTGTGTCCCAGGAACCTCTCATTACTACTGTTGACTCTAATTCCAGGTACGTACTGCTTGTCTTTTTGTTTGTTTGTTTGTTTTGTTTTGAGACAAGGTCTCTTGGGGGGCTCAGGAGTCAGAGTTGATTGACACCCCATATCTAATTCTCTGCTTGAATTCCCACTGTCCTTCTCAGCCACCAATCTGGGCATGGTCCCATGTGTGCCCAGAGCTTTGGGGCTTTCCATCCTAGACTTTTCACAGTGACCCTAGATGTCATCACCCTCTGAATGTATCTACACTGGGGACCACAGAGAACAAGTGGAATTCCTAATTTCCATGGCAGCCAGTCCCTTGAGTGATCAGTGCCGTGGTTGTTCTTACAGGCCAAGTTCAGTTTCCTTCTTCCCTGACACATGGGCACCTTTGAAGACTGTGGTCATTGTGTTTCCACAAGCATGGTTCAGTTTTCATTAGTTGTAACTCAAGTTAAACCCTCTAATCCGAGTGCAGCGTGACGCTCTTGTTACAGGAGCCAGATCTCCCCTCCGTATTCCGGTCCAAGCTGGCTTTTGGCAGTTCCGTCATGTCAGATTGACTTAGAGAAGAATCATGGTCATTTTGTTGTTGTTTTCATTTTTAGACTCAAGCTGAAAGCTATACATTTGTATTTCACCCCATCAAACTGAATTGACCCGCCCTCTTAGTGTTCTAGAACATTCTCTGCCTGCTGGCTGCGCTCCTCACCTCCCTTCTCCTGTCAGGCTAGCCTCTCTCTGAGTCAACTGAAAAGCCCCACTCAGATGGAGACTGTGCTAGTAATCTGTCACGCTTTACGTCTTCTAATTGAACTTGTTCTTTGAATGGGTTGATACATGAAGGATGAGATTAGGAGGGAAGATGTATGTACCTATACATAGTATTCTTGGGTGCTGAGCATAGGCATTGATTTCTGTTTTCTAAAAAGTTGAAATTTAGAGCTTGAAATCCAATTTAAAAATCCATAACTGCATTAGAGGTCTTCCCAGCTGTACCCCTGATTTTCCCATAATCTCTAATTTATCATATATTGAAAGCTTACAAAAGCTGAACAATGCATAAATTAGATATGCTTTTGAATTTGGGAGATAGACCACAGACTAAATACTTTGGGCATGTTTTTTCTTAACAGCTTAAATCCATCTAGCGTAGATATTAAGTTTGGGTTTTTGAAGGAGGATCTGAGAATGTTAAAGCCGAGGTTGAGTGGCAGCCTTAGTACTCGGGGTTCAGGGGACAGGGTCTGTTCTCAGCTATAGAGCTTGCTGACAGTGTCTTCCAAATGGGAACACTGATCGGCTGATTCTCATCTTAGTGCCATTTAAAATGCTTAGTCGATGCCTGCAAGAGAACAAAACATACCAGGACCCTGTGTGGTCTTGTGATAGGTATCCCAGAGTATAATGTCATGGGAAAGTCACGGCTCCCAGGCAGCGGCCGTTGAGGGAGCAGTAACAGCTCTTTGTATAAAGTTTACGGAACTAGAAGGAAGCAGATCACCGGTGTGAGTTTTCTCATGATGACAAAAGGGGAGGGCAGGAAGGTCAACATTCCAGGGTGTGCATTGTGCTCAAGTCCATTTTAGCAAAGCTGAGCCGTCCTTTTAGCTAAAGTGGTTCTAGAAGTGAGGAAACTATGCTGTGGTAGTTTTCCGTCAGAGGTGGGCAGAGGTTGAGGTCTCTGCATTGAGGATCACTCAAGCATCTTTTTGCTCTTGTGTCTTTCTAGTTGGTGGACCAACTGGGTGATCCCAGCCGTCTCAGCCCTGGCGGTAGCCCTGATGTATCGCCTCTACATGGCAGAAGACTAACGCACCTCTCCAAACCAAGGAAGGGAAAGACTGCCCCAGAGAAGGGAGAAAAGAAGCCAGTGTTAATCATTTCCACTGACAGAAACCTTCCCCTGAGAAATAATTGTAATATATCTGACTCCGTTTCCTCCTGTGTTTGTAGAACAAACAAGGAAGTCTTCATACTCTGAAACTTTTCAAATGTGCCTTTTTACTCATCAATTTCATGTTTCTTCACTACATAATTTACTTATTGTAAGCACGATCTTTTTAAAATATATCTGGCTTTTAAAATATACCACGTTTGTGTCTGCCTGTTTGTTTGGTGTGATGTCTTTAGTGCCTCGTGTTTTGGTGTATTAAACAGACTTGTTCAATGTGCTGATTATGCAGACCCGGGCTGTGTCATGAAGTAAAGAAGCAGCCTTGGCCCTCGATTGTTCTTGACTTAATTGCTCAGTGATAATTGCAATCAACAAATACCTATTACATGTTTCCATACTAGTTGCTTTCTTGTCTCTGTGACAAAGTAACTTGTAGCATGAATCTTAGAAGGTCTTATTAATAAAATCAAACCTGAGCCGGGTATTGGGGTGAACACTGGAAGGTCAGAGAGACAGAATAAGCCACAGCTAACCTCACCTCGCCGGATCCTCAGTTGGTCTTGTTTCCTCAGACTGGAGGCCTCTGAGTCCTCATCCAGAATGGGTCTCAGCTGAACTGCTGCTTCTAAGCCTGAATGCTTAACCAGGCCAAATGCTTCTCCAGGGCAAATGCCTCTCCAGGGCAAATGCCTCGAGTTTCTGGTCCTCACGCCTTATATACCTTTCTCCTTTCTACCACCACTCCCTGGGATTAAAGGCTGGTTTACTGGGATTAAAGGCGTGTGTCACCACGCCTGGCCGTTTCCAATGTGGCCTTGAACTCACAGAGATCCAGAGGGATTTCTGTCTCTGGAATGCTAGGATTAAAGGCGTATGCTACCACTACCTATCCTCATGTTTAATCTTGTGGCTGTTCTGTCTCTGACCCCAGATAAGTTTATTAAAGTACACAATATTTTGGGGAACACAATACCACCACAGTAACTGAAGGAAGCAACGTAAGGAAGAGGAGAATATGAGTCTCTGCCATGGCCAGGAAGGCATAAGGGGTAGGTGCAGCTCCATGACAGCACTTTTGGGTCAGGAAGGAGAGAGTTAAGGCTAGACACAGAAGGGGACTGTCATCTTTAATGACCCATTCCTGCTAGCTAGGCCATAGAGGCAAAGGTACTACAACCTCCTAGGACAGTGCTACTAGATGGGACCCAGATGTTCAGACACATACGCTTGTGGGGACATTTCACATCCAACCTGCAAATTGCCAATGTTGTTTCTTTTTCAAGAAGATTAAGATTCAGAAATTATATCTCAAAGATGGGTAGCTTTTCTATTTGAAATGCTTGATACGGTATGTCAGTGGCCTACAAGAGCTATAAAAGAGGCGCCTCATCTTCTGTGCATGGCAGATAACAACAACATAGACCAGCTCGTGGACTGGGGAAGGCTGTTGTAACCGCCTGTTCTCTGTTTAGAAGTCATTCCCCCAGAGACTCTCAGTTTTGTAACTTTTGAAGTTCTACAAATTCCCCATCCAGAGACAAAAGCTGTTTCTGTACAATTCTTAGGAAATACTGATGAAGTGACTCATCACAGCACAGATCTGGAGATATTTGCCACTTGCTTTTTGGCGGAACCTTAGCTGCTGAGTGATGAGCCGAGAGAAGTTTGGCGTGGCTCTGCTCTTTCCCTCCCTGGACTGCTCACGAGTTGATTCAGATCCATAAACTTTCATTGTTATGCCCTGCCGGGTGCATTATTAGCATCCACGACTTTTCATTTTAAATGTAGAAACCCAAGGGAGTAATTTACTAGATGGTAAGGGAATTTGTGACTGGGTAAGGGAAGCTGTGACTGGGTGACCAGCAGTGGTGTGTTACTGTTGTTACAGAGCATGCATTGTTTTTTAGGGAGGCTTTTCAGTTATTTTTATTGTACGTATGCGAGTGTTTTGCCTGTGTGTGTGTGCTACATGGGTGCCTAGTACCCACAGAGGCTAAAATGTTGGATGGTTGTGAACACGGTTGCCAGCCGCCCTGTGGGTGCTGGGAACTGAATTCATGTCTTCTGCAAGATCAGCGAGACTGAACCACGGAGTCGTCTTTCTAGCACTGCAGAGTATGGATTGTTTCGCAGTCGGTGGCATGCATCACCCTTTCCCGTTATTTTTCGTGGTGCCGTGAGTCAGTGCAAAGCCTTGTACGTGCTGAGTGTGTGCTGTGTCACCGAGCCGTCCCCAGCCACTCTTCATGATCACTAATCCTCATTGTGCAGTAGGGAAGGCCAGGGTCGGCGGCAGCAAGTTCATCTTCTCCGTGGTGTGCGCTCTTCACTCTTCGGGTTTCTGCCACTTGATGTTGCACCCTATGTGCTATTTAGAGAACTCGAGACAGAAAAATAGGGAGCTGTGAGCTGGACTTGACAAGTGCGTGTGCATTTCAGGATAAGTTATGTATTTTTTAAGATTGTCATGTTTTGCTAGAAAGTTTCAAATTTTAGTGCCTTGTAAAACATTTCTCTTAGATCATCTATGAAGTGAATGACATGGATATATCATATCCTAGATGGTATCAGAATAAATTTCTAAATCAGTTTTACTATCTGCTTACTTGGGAGGGAAGGTGTGTGCTGTGGGATGTTCTGTATGGCAAATGTGTTGCTAATAAAACACTGATTGGCCTGTGGCTAGGCAGGAAGTATAGGCGGGACTAACAGAGAGAATAAAAAGAACAGAAAGGCAGAGGGAGGCTCTGCCAGCCACCGCCAGGACAAGCAGCATGTAAAGATGCCTGTAAGCCACGAGCCATGTGGCAAGGTATGGATTTATAGAAATGGATTGATATAAGATATAAGGACAGTTAGCAAGAAGCCTGCCACGGCCATACAGTTTGTAAGCAACATAAGCCTCTGTGTTTACTTGGTTGGGTCTGAGCGGCTGTGGGACTGGCAGGTGAAAGAGATTTATCGTGACCATGGGCCAGGCAGGAAAACTCTAGCAACAGGTGTGTGTGCACATTAGTGTGGAGGTCAGAGGTCATCCTTGGCTGTTATTCCTAGGAGCTACCTTGGTTTTTGAGACAGAATCCCTCACGTGGCTTGCAAATTAGGCTAGGCTGGCTAGCCAGTGAGCCCCGGAGTCTCTGACTCCCTCTTTGTTGAGATTAAGTATGCATTACCATATCCAGTTTTTACATGGGGCTGGGGATTGAACTCAAGCCCTCACATCTGTACAGGAAGCACTACTTACCTCTGGGCTAACTCTCTAGCTTCAACTAATGCTTATTCTCAAGGGCTGGATCACATAGTTGAACTTGGCCGTCAATGTTTCTTCACGTGAGAACAATGTTGTACAGAGAAGAAAAATTAGTTGGTATTATATTTTGAACATTTAGCATTTGTACAGCCAAAATCTCAAGTAAAAAAAAAATGAAACTTTGAAGTATGTGTGTGTGTGTGTGTGTGTGTGTGTGTGTAGTGTGTGTGTGTGTTGCATGCACAGAAGTCTGGTTATGAATGCCCATGTGTGCAATGTACATAGAGAGGCCAGAGCAGGTTGTCAGGTGTCTTCTCCATCATTCTGCCATATTGCTTTGAGACGGAGTCTGTCATAGAACCAGAAGCTTCAAGTTTCTTAGCCTGGCTGGCCAGTGAGCTCTTTGGATTCACCTCTGCACCTTCCAAAGCTGAAGTTACACTTGCTGACAGCTGTGAATTTGAACTCAGGTCCTCTGCTTGCAGAGGAAGTACACCTACCTCCTGAGTCACCTCCTCAGTCCTCCATTCCTCCCATGATAGTTTCTAATGTTCTCTCTACTGCTTTCCATTAGGAGAGCTTAAGGTTTCCGTAGCTTCCTATTGCTCTTTGTTACTGTGTCACAGTGGAGAGTAGACAGAAAGACAAGGGATGGATGCCCTGCAGTCTCCCTGTTCCCAGGAGGAAGCCGGTCCCTGGGTCAGGTACAGCATATGTTCCATTCCTCTGGCTCACTGGCTTCTCGTGCATACTGTGTGGAGCAGGTCGGTCCCCTTGTCCATCAGGTGTCTAGACAGTGCCAGTGGGAACTGTGAGGGACAGTTCCCTTAGAAGGCATCCCTTTTGAGGGGGTGTTTGAGTCATTTCCTAATTATGAGCTTCTGCATGGGACTGTGCTTGTCCTAAGGCTGCTGGGACAAAGTAGCTCAAACTCTGATTTAAAACAAATTAATTCTCAGTCAGTGGTGGTGCACACCTTTAATCCCAGCACTCAGGAGGCAGAGGCAGGCGGATCTCTGTGAGTTCAAGGCCTGGTCTACTGAGTGAGTTCCAGGACAGCCAAGGCTACACAGGGAAACCCTGTCTCAAAAAAACAAAAATAAATAAAGATTTTAAAAAATGAATTCTCGTGGCTCTGGTTGCCAAGCCTTGGCTGAAGGTTCCAACTATGCCTGGTTCCCTTTGAGAATGGCACTTCCCCTGTTTCTTCCGGCTCCCTGTGGTGGCTTTTAGCCCTTACAAGCCCTCGGCTGACAAATCTATCATGTTTATCTCTGTCTCCATGACTCAGTATGTCAAATTTAGGATCATGCAATGCTAGCATGACCCCATCGTAGTGTTTATGTTTTCTCATCCCTGCATCCACACACAGTCATCGGTCTTCTATCTTCCAGGGACACGAGTGAACTTGTAATATAATCTCCTCTCTCTTCCGTTCCTCTCCTTTTCTTTCTCTTAACATGGACCCCAGAGGCTCACAAATCTGAGCCGAGTGTTCTACCACCGAGTTATAGCCCCAAGCCTGACAGTTTACCTTTTGACTTCAATAAAGAACACTATTTAGGGAAGGGTAGGTGGGTCTTTCTGCCTCTGGGTGGTCTGTGTTGGTGTGTGCCTGTGTCAGCCCTGCACCTAGGTATACTGGGGTCTCTTGAACCAGGTCAGCCTAAAAACAAGTCTATTCAGGGAGAGAGTTATCTTGAGTGCCATCAATTCCATTCTTCATAAAGAAGAAAGAAATAAGTGAAATAACTGCTTACACTAACAGACTAGGTCCTCCAGGGGGTGGGAGGCACAATGCAAAATATGCAACTGAAAACATTATCTGTCATCTAGATAAGACTAGCACTTGCTATAAAAGCATGAGGGCCCAAGTTCAAACCCCCAGAATCCACATAAAAAGCTGGGTGTAGCTATGTGCACTTGTAACCCCAACACTGTGGAGGTATTAGAAACAGAACCACTGGGCTCCTCCAGGTTCAGCAAGAGACCCAGTCTCAAGGCAATAAAGTGGAGAGTGACAGAGTCGGATGTCCTACATCCTCTGACCACCACAATGTGTATGGACATGCACACCCACACATGTGTATATACTGCACACATGAATATACACACAGATTCATAAAACAGAAATCATTAAAGTGACATATTGACATTTTTATGTAAAAAATCTCAACTTGTTTAATGTTCTTGGAGCCACAGAGAATTCTGGAAAGAGCTGAGCAAGTAGAAGTTTGAGCAGCACTTACGTTTCATATAATTGCATGACCATTGTCCCATGGAGTGCCTACTTTACTTCTGAAAGCTCTTGTTTTATGATCCTAACACCTTGTTGCTGAATTGACTTCCCCTCTGTGATTGTACCCATCATGCTTTGCAACCCAATAACAGTTTAGGGGGAGTCCCTTTGAGAACAGCTATACCTAAAACTTTAATGTTGTAATGAATGATAGTAGTGTTATCTTCACATTCAGTCTCACTTCACCAAAGACGCAAGAGAAGGTCCAAATAAAATTCTTGAAAGAAAACAAGTACAAATCTGAGTGATCTGGGGTCAGACAGTGGTTTCCTAGATAAAAATACCAAAAGCACAAATAACAAAGGAAGAAATAGATATGCTGGGATTTAAAATGAAAATCATTTGTATTTCAAATGGCCCCATTGAATAAGTGTAAAGAAATACACAGGATGTATGGAAACACTTGATTCTGAATCGTATGAGAGGGACTTCCATTTATAATGTATCAGGAAAAAAACCACACCTCAAAAAATAGAGAGACTCACAACCGGTATAGAGAGTAAGTGACTGGAAAACTTAACCCTACGTGGGACATGTGTATCATATGGGCTCAGGGAACATTGCGGAAATGGGCGGTGGAAAGATGGTAAGAACCCAAGGTTGGGGAGGATTTCTGGGCACAACAGGACCGTTGCATTCATGAACTCAATATTCTTGTGGTTTCCTGTACAAAACCTACACGAGATCAAGTCAGTTAAAATTCCAGCATTGATGGAGGAGGGGCTCACCAGGCACCACCCCCTGGCTGAGGCGCTATTGGTGTCTGGGGGGTGGGGGAGACTCAGTTTTTCCCAGGGATGTGGTCTCTAGCAGGTTGTCCATGCTCTAGTAGGTAGCTCCATGCCCACATGGATATGGCGAGCTCTGATTGGCTTCAGTGAGTTATAAAAAAGAGGGGAACATGAAGTTGTGAGGAGAATGGGGGGAATTTGAGAAGAGTTGGTTGGGAAAGGAGGGGCAGATATTTAAACAAATTGAATTCATGTGTGAAATTACCAAATAATGAATAAATTTAAAAAAGACCTTTCATGATAGGCAAAAGATCAGTACAGACGGCTGTGAAATCACACTTTAGAAGCCTCTTTAGCAGGCACAATGTCATTAGATAAGGAAAATAAAACCAGAACCTTAGTGAAGACCACCTCACCCCCCACGAGGAAAGCTATAATCAATTTAGAAACAAGTTTTGAGAGATGTGGAGAAATCGTGCCTCTCAGGTGGGGATGTAAAAGGTGTGAACAGTGTGGCCTCTGTGGGACTGGCAAGTCCTTCAGAAGTTAAGTATAGAACTGCATAACTAACAGTCCCTTTGTGGGGTGTGTGCCGAGAAGCAAACACAGGTGCTCATGCAAAGACTTGTATGTGGATTCCCATTCATAAAACCACAAAGTGGAGACAAGTGGAATACTCATGACCAGATAAACAAGACACATTATGGCCACATGGGCCATCAGATGGCTTAACAGGCAAAGGTGCTTGTCACCAAACTTGTTCCTCTGGGTTAGAGCAGTAGGTCATGGTAGAGAGAGAGCCGACTGTCACAAGTCCCCCGACTTCCAAATGAGCTGTGCTGTTAACACACACACACACACAATTAATTAAGTGTAATAAGATACGATGTAATAGTACTGTCAGTGCATGCTACAACATGTCTCAAAATTTGAAAACATGCCAAGTAGAAGATGCCATTCCAAAAGGCTGCACTTTGTGTGATTCCAGTACTCAGAACAGGCAACTGTGTAGACACCATGGTTTTCTGGGGCTTCAGAGGGGGGCTGGGAAACAAGGACAGTAGCTGGAAATGGGAACAGAGTTTCTTTTGAGAACAGTGAAAATGTTCTGGCTTTGATTATGGTGGTAGCTGTGTGGCTGTGTGGTTCTGAGTAGTCTAAAAGCCTAAAAAAATCGGTTCTGCATGAATTCTATCCCAACAAAGCTCAATTTGGTGAAAACACATTCACATCTGGGCCCTAGAACTACAGTCCCCAGCTCTTATCTCCAGGGCACCAGTCCGTGACACCAGAGTGGAAGTCCTGCTCTGTAACTGCCTCCTGCTCTTGTCACCATTTGAAGTAGCCTCCTTCATGGCTCTATGCGCAGCTGGAGAAGGGACTCTACTTTCTACTTTGTGTTGCCTACTCTAATTACGTTTTAACTAAATAGATGACTTTTGTGATTGAGTATAAAGTATTTGTACATAGTATTTGTTTGCAGCTAGTCTGTCGAAAGCCCATCTCTCCACCTCTGCCTCCAATGCCACACAGCCTTCTTCCAGACCTACAGTTTTTCTCTTTGACTTTACTGCTGCAAGAACTGCTAACTAGTCTCCCCTGGCCTGCCCAGGCTAGTGTCTCTGTCTGCACTATGTCCCTGAGAGCTTAGTCCAATTCTTGAGATACAGGTGGTGTTTGTTAACTGAATAACCAAGCTAATAGATGACTGGGGTCTCCTAACTGGTGTTCCATCTTTCATTTGCATTTCTGATCCTTTGTTGCCATCGTCTTTGAGTTATTCTTGGTTGACAGCATCTAGATATGACACTTGCTGCAAACCTTGGTGAAGGCACCAAGTTCAGGGCAGCGCTGAACTGCTCTTCAACCATTTAGGACAGGGTGTTTTGAGAATTGCAGACAGATGGTCAGTTCTGGGTTTTGCTTGTTGGAGTTTAGGTGTATTTAGCTCCAGGGGTTGCCCAGACTGACAAGAAGTGAAGAAAATGCTGTCTAATATTCTTAACTCTCCAGATCCTGTTGGCTTGTGAAGTACTGTGGAGATGGATGGAGTGTCTATCTTGTAGTCCATCCAAAACCTCCAGGGTGAGGGATGGCAGAAGATTATCAGAGGCAAACACAGAGGGTGGGGCCATCCTCATGCTCTTAAGGCCAAGTTCTGTTCTGTTCTGTTATCTTTGCTCAGCCACAGTGTCTCGCAATAGAAACTGGCTGAGGTTCAGGTAGTGAGTTCTGTAGGGCCAGGAAAGTTCACATGTCAAGTAACATGCCCAGGCCTGACCCCCCTCCATTTGTCCCAAACCTGCAAGTGACACTCTCCTCCTGGAAAAAAACGGTGATTATTTTAGTATCCAAAACTTCCTGCTGAGGTCTGGGCAGTAGGAAAGAACACATTCTGATTTCTTTGGAAAGGATACATGATCATTCATGAGCCCATACTGAGCACCTGGCAGGTCCCAAGAGACTGAGTTATAGTAGCTTAGTGTGAGAAATCCAAGCAGTCTGCTTAAAGGGTGATGGAATTTATTAGGAAGGAAAACTTACCACAGCACAGGAGATTTATCACAGAGTCCTGGAAAGCCGAGTTACAGTCCCACACTGTTTTTCCGCCTGGTCTGTCTCGGCATCCAAACCCACGAAGGGGAGAAGAGAGCAGCATAGATGCCTCTCAGCTCTTAAGGGCAGGTACTTCAAGGTCATAGGCAGGTAGAGCTGCGTCTCTAGGGGCGGTGCTTCAGGGTCATAGAACAGATACCCACTACAGTAGCTGATGTTTTGAGTTGAACTTTTCATAAATCACAGGAAACAAAATCCTTTAGGGAAACACATGCGGCAATACCGCACTAAAGGAGAAAGACCAAGTCCTGTTGTTGGGTCCAATAGTGCCCTGATTTACTCAAAGGAGTTTGGTCTTTCCCATTCTGAGCTAACACAGTCTAAAGCAGTAGACACAGAGGCGCTCCTCTCTCTCTCTATTGAACAGCACAGCAAATACCACAGCAAAAAGGAACGAGGAACTTTTGTCTTAGCCTCTTTTTGCTATTGTTTATTTTTTAGATTGTGATTTAATTTCAACATTTTCTCTCTCATCTCTTTCCTCCCTCCAAACCCTCGAATATACCTCTCCTCACTCTCCTTCACACCCATAGCTTCTTTTTCCATCGATTGTTATTGCGTGCCTATATGTATTTGTATATACATAGATATTCCTAAATATAGCCTGTTGGGTCCGTGTGATGTTAATTGTATGCGTGTTCTCAGGGCTGACGGGCACCAGGCAACCAAGTGGTGTGCCCTTCCCGAGGAGGACCACGTCTCCCACTCTCAACTCTCCTCTGACGCCTGTGGGTCTCTGTGTAGGGTTGAGGTGTGGTGTTATTGTGTTCCCCAAAATATTGTGTACCTTAATAAACTTATCTGGGGTCAGAGACAGAACAGCCACAATATTAAACATGAGGATAGGCAGTGGTAGCACACGCCTTTAATCCTAGCATTCCAGAGACAGAAATCCCTCTGGATCTCTGTGAGTTCAAGGCCACATTGGAAATGGCCAGGCATAGTGACACACACCTTTAATCCCAGTAAACCAGCCTTTAATCCCAGGGAGTGGTGGTAGAGAGCAGAAAGGTATATAAGGCGTGAAGAAACTCAAGGCATTTGGCCTGGGTAGGCATTTGGCCTGGAGAAGAATTTGGGCTGGTTAAGCATTCAGGCTTCTAGCAGCAGTTCAGCTGAGAGTCATTCGGATATGAGGACATAGAGGCTTCCAGTCTGAGGAAGCAAGACCAGCTGAGAAGTTTGCCAGGTGAGGTTAGCTGTGGCTCGTTCTGTCTCTCTGATCTTCCAGTGTTCACCCCAATACCTGGCTCAGGTTTGATTTTATTAATAAGACCTTCAAAGATTCATGCCACACTGAGGTCTCATGGGTTTTCCCCCATCCGGTTTGTCAGGCCCATTAGTGTCCTCCTTGTTCAGCTCACATTTGGGCACTCATGTTGGTGACACTTTGTGGTTGTAGCTTCTGATGTTACTAAGAGACACAGTCTCACAGCAAACTCCCTGACCCCTCTGGCTCTTGCGGTGTTTTTAACTCTCTTCCATGATGTTCCCTGGGCCTTAGGTGGAGGAGTGTTTTGTAGATGTATCCACTGGAACTGTGCTTCACAGCTCTGCATTTTTTGATTGCATGTGGTTGTCTGTAGTGGCCTCTGTCTGTTGCAAAGAGAAATTGCTGTTTAACCTTTACCATGACTTCACTTTAAACTACGAGCACCCAGTCGCTAAGGCCATAGCCCAGGGGGAATTCTGTTCCTCTAGACAGTGGCTCTGTTGCTGCCGCTAAAGGTAGTTCTAACTAAATCTCTGTCGTTCCAATAAAACTCGAGATTCAAAGGTTAGGGTGAAAACCTGCGAGCTCAGAGAGTTAGAGCAGCAACTGGCTAACTTTCTCTCTTTGCTGGTGTCCCGGGAAGCCACTACCTTTCACACCTCCCAATGAAAAAAGCCCACACTAAGCTCCCTGCTACTTCTGATCAACCAGTTGCTAACCCCGCCTCTCTGAGCCCAGGTTAATTATATTTAATTAACGCAAATGCAACACATCTTTGCAAAGTTAAAAAGTGCAGAATGAACAAATGTATCACATCTTTGCCTAGTTAAATAAATATTCCACAACAAGAAGTTTCCTTGATGAGGGGTGAAGTTTTCTCTTATAGGACCCTCATAAGGGAGAAAAAACTATTTTTAATCTCACTGATATCATGCAAAGCCACCACCAAAGTTATAGGCGATCTCTCTTCTGTATCTGTTAAAGGCAATCTCTCTTCCATATCTGTTAAAGGCGATCTCTCTTCCGTATCTGTTATAGGTGATCTCTCTTCAGTATCTATTATAGGCGATCTCTCTTCAGTATCTGTTATAGGCGATCTCTCTTCCGTATCCCTTTCCTTTTCTATGACTTTGCCAGGAAAGAGGTGGGGCAAGACTAAGGTGTTTCAGCTTCAGGAAAAGTGGAACTGATGGTCCTTCCCTGGGGCACTCTGTTTTTCCCACTTCTTCCTGCTTTTAGACTGCAGCAGGGCCTGTGTAACTGTAGGCTTGGATGGTCAGTCACTCAAAGTCAAGGCAGCAGAAAGTCATAATAATTTATTTTTAACTTGCTTAAGAACTGACACCGACATATTTCCTTATTGTTTAAAACAGTTGTGGCATGGGTTTTATTCACTTGCAACTGATAGATTTCTGTCTAATACAACCTAGACCTTGGACTCCTGGTCTGAGGAAGGAGAGTATGTCTTAATCCTTGGGAACTAGCAATTTCCCAGAGCTTGTCTCAGATGCTGTTGCTGCCACAGGGATCCTCTTGCTACAGAAACTGGAGCAACACAGAGAGATGCCGAGGTTTGCTACTGAGTGGTTGCCTTTGGCTCCCACTGTGGTGCCTCTGGGGTACACGCTCAAGGAGTCAGCTGCAGTCTGAGTGGCTTGAGATTCTGAGCAGCACCCAGCTCCCATCAGCAGAGGGGAGAGAGCTGGTGTTGAGGGTCCTGCTTCCTGTAGAAGATGACAGCGGCCTTGCTGGCAGTGTTGCAATGAAAAATCCTGTCTTTTTAAGCATCAGCAGGCCCTGAAACCAATGCCTTTCCATAGAGAATCGATTGAAGGACCTCAGGCTGCAGATACTTCAGCTCACTCCCCATGTTTCTCCTGCTCTGTGTGTGTGTGTGTGTGTGTGTGTGTGTGTGTGTGTGTTGTCTATTTGTCTATGTGGAAGCCGGAGGTCAACTCTCGGTGTTGTTTCTCAGGGGCTGTGGATTTTTGTTGTTGTTTGATTTGCTTCTTAAAAATTCATTAATTTCTATTGCATGTGTATGGGTGTTTTGCCTGCACGTATGTCTGTGCACCATGTGTATGTCTGGTGCCTGAGGATGTCAGAAGAGGGTGTTAGATCCCCTAGACCTGGAGTCACAGACTGTTATGGATGTTACGAGCCATCATGTTTAGGCTAGGAACCAAACTTGGGTCCTATAGAAAAGCAGTCAGTGCTCGTAACCGCTGATCTGCCTCTCCAGCCCCGACTGTGTTTTTTGAGACAGAGTCTCTCACCGGGACCTGGGGCTCACGAATTTTGCTGTGTTGACTGGTCAGCCAGGCCTAGGGATCCACTTGTGTCTGCCTTCCCAGGAGTAGGTTTACACGTGCGGGCCACCAGGCCTCCCTCTTTTATATGGATGTTGGGATCAAATTTTGGACATCATGCCTGCATGGCAAGACTTTACCAGTTCCCAGCTTGAACCTGAGCAGTTTAAACTGAACGTTTACGGGGACGGCTGGAGAGATTTGTTTCTATTACGTAGGACCATTGTCAGTTTTGTATGCTGAAAGATGATTTACTTGGTGAACACACAAACGAGATAAAGTTGGTTTTTCCTGCCCGTGCTGTGTAACTGGCTTTTCACTAAACGTGCTGCAGGCTAAACTGGAAGTCATGGTTAAGTGCTCAACATACATGTTCCATCAGGCAGAGTGGGGAGAGAAAGCATGTCAGAATTTGCATAGAAACGTCCATATAACCTGGTTTGTTTTCACTGTGCTCACTGAGAGTGCATCCATGCCATTGCAGGGCCATCCTGGGCAGCTGGGACTTTGCTCAAAGGAGCCTTTTATCTGTGTCTTCATCTCCTCAGCCATGCCATTCAAGCCTGCCTTTGAGAGGAGCTAGTCTTCTCAGGGGAGTGTCAAGGCAGGTGACTCACTCACTTTTCTGTCTGGCTTTTCTCAGGGGAGGCAGCTCCAGCCTCCTGTTTTCCCAATCATCAAAGAATTCTTTCAGTGGGATGCTGTGGTGAAACCTGCTGACTGTCAGAGCCCAGACTGGCTAAATCAAACGCCTCTCTTGCCTGCAGAGACACAGTTCAGTAGAGTTCATTGGATAAACATTGCTGCTGTCCCATCCTACCCATCTCTCCCTTTCTAATCTCTGACCCCAGAAAAAAGTTCTTGTGTTCCTTGCTAAGCCAAGACAGATAAAGGACGCTGTAATCCTTTAGTGAACCCCAGGTTAGGTAATCATTGTCGTTTCAAGAGTTAAAGTTCAAGCAGTGATCCCAACTGGCAAATGTCACGTAGGGTTGAAGATCAGACTGTCATCACCTCTCAGTATTTACCTCTGGTGAAGAAAGTCAAGTCCCTAGAACCGTCACAGAATTTGATATCTAGAGGAAGAGGTTGTTCGCAATGTAACTCTCTGTCCCCTTTAAAAATAGGTAAAAAGCAGGCCAGCACCTTGCCTGTCACTACCTAACCAGATTGTGACTCTTGTGTGGGCATGAAAAAACAAAGTTCTGTGAAACTCCATGCGAGCCAGAGCCAAGCCAAAGGATTTCATCACTCACAAGATTCATATTATAATTTTGGCACTAAAATATGACTTCCTATGACATAAACCTTTCACTTGTTGCAAGCAAATGAGAATTGACTGATTTCTTATTTATTTATATGTTTATGTGGAGCAATGGTTCTCAATCTGTGGGTTGTGACCCCACTGGGGGTTGAACAACATTTTCACAGGGGTCACATATCAGGCATTGTGCATATCAGATATTTACATAACAATTCCTAACAGTAGCAAAATTACAGTTATGAAGTAGCAGTGAAACTAATTTTTCAGTAGGGGTCACAGCATTAGGAATGCAGAGAACTGACATATGGGATAATAGGGTTGAAAGCACAACTGTGCATCATTTCTCACAATCTTGAAAGTTAGAATGGTAGCCAGGACCTACCTCTTTAACAGCCCTGAGTCACCAGTGGGATAAAGCACATGGTAATAAAATAGTTGATAAATAACAAAACCTGTTCTACATGCCACATGAGTTCAATTTGAATACATGAGTGTAACATGAATTGCTAACTGGGTTTTGTTTTTTGTTTTTCCAGACAGGGTTTCTCTTTGTAGCTTTGTGCCATTCCTGGAACTCACTCAGTAGCCCAGGCTGGCCTCGAACTCACAGAGATCCACCTGGCTCTGCCTCCCGAGTGCTGGGACTAAAGGCATATGCCAC
>CABHPQ010153665.1:3909-56686 GCA_902168405.1 Peromyscus aztecus | reverse complement strand
CCACCTGGCTCTGCCTCCCGAGTGCTGGGACTAAAGGCATATGCCACCTTTCATTAATAAAAAACAAAAAACAAAAAAACAAAAAACAAAAAAAAAACAAAAAACCCAGAGCCAGGTATTGGGGTGAACGCTGAAAGATCAGAGAAACAGAACAAGCCACAGCCAACCTCACCTTACCAACCCCTCAGCCTCCAGAGTGAGACTTCCTGTTTACTCATACCTTATATACCTTTCTGTGCCCTACCACCACACTTCCTTCCTAGTGCTGGGATTAAAGGTGTGTGTGCTTCCCAAATACTTGGGAGCAAAGTCATGAGATCTCAAGTGCTGGGATTAAAGGCATGTGCCACCACTGCCCAGCTCTGTTTCCAATGTGACCTTGAACTCACAGAGATCCAGACAGATCTCTGCCTCCCAAGTGATAGGATTAAGGGTGTGTGCCACCTCTGTCTTGCCTCTGTCTAATCTAGTAGCTGACTCTGTCCTTTGATCCCCAGATAAATTTATTAGGGTACACAATATATTGGGGTACACAGTATATCACCACACACGAGGGACTGATTAGAAGTCTGAGTCACATCACTGTCTACTTTCCTGGGGCTAAGCAAAGACCAGGGAGCAGCTGATGCTTATTTACTGGTTTGGACTCTGGGGTATTAAGTGGCAATCATGGTGGCCTACTGGTTTTACTAGGCGAGAGCTAATATGTTATTTCTCACTGGATGACTTCATTAGACAAGCACTAAGAAGAATCAACTGTGATAAGAAAGTCGACAGGTGGAGTCCCTGAGGCACCCAAAGCAACACAGGCTATTATGATTGCTCTCAGATGCCCATCATAACTCAGTGGTAACTCCCAGTTGCTAAAGACACCACTCACTTTAGCTACAGGACATGCAATAATCAATCTCAAAATGGTCAGGAAACTCTCTTTGCTAGCTAGCTTACACAGTGCTGGAAAGTACAATGCAGTTTACTGGGATAGGGAAGACACTAGTAATCTTGCCCAGTGCTATATAATACTGACTAATTAGGCAGATTGTGCCATTTGGTTTAATAGTGGCATTGTGGTTATGATGGTAACTAACCACTTTCTGATTGGATCTGCAGCCTTCTCCACAGGAGGAATTTCATGTCTGGTACTGTAAACCTGGCCAAAAGCCCATGACTATGGAGATCATAAATAAGCCTTAGGTGGGAACCTACTATTTTGTTTCATGTTTAAATAAATGTTCATGTTGTCAAACTGTCTTCTGAATATTTGTGTGGATAGTCATAGATCTACGCTGCATTTAACTTAACAAAAACAAAACAGAAGGGTGGTATTTACAAGTGGAGTTTCTGACAGACAGGATTTTTCTGTTCTTTTAAACACAAACTATAAGTACTGTAGTAAGACATTACTCTCATTATGCATTATATATTAAACACTGATAACTTGTTATAGTTTCTTAGGTAGACAATGTTAAAAATAAGGGCATTCATTTGCTAGGACTGGGATCACAAAGTATTCCAGAATAGGTGACTTGAGCTACTGAAATGTATTTCCTCACAATTCTAGAGGTTAAAATCTAAGCCTGGGGTGTCTATGTGGTACCTTCCTTCTGAGCGCTGGGAAGAAGAATCTGCCCTGGGATTCTCCCCAGCTTCAGTGGTAGCTGGTGCCTCATTCATCTCCATCTTCATCTTCACGTGGTGTTCTCACTGGAGGTGCATCTGCATCCAAGTTTTCTCTTAAAATTTTTTTATGTGTATGAGTATTTTGCCTGCACACACACACACACACACACACACACACACACACACACACACATATATGGACTAGATGTTTGCCTGGTGCCTGTGGAGGCTGGAAGACGTTATCAGATCCCCTGGAATTATAGATGGCTGTGAGCTACCATGTCAGTACTGGGAATTGAACCCAGGTCCTCAAGAAGAGCAACCCATAGTCTTAACCAGGAACCCAATCTCCAGCCCCCAAATTTCTTTTTTTAGTAAACTTACTGGCCATATAGAATTAGAGTCCACCAGCATGACTTCATCTTAGCTAATTATATTTACCCAATTGGCCCTCTTTCCAAATCTGGCCACACTGAGATGTGGGGCCTGGTATGGCAGATGGGAGCTCCACATGTGTATTTTGGGGAGGGACAGAGCTCAGCCTACAATAGCTAAACCTGATGTCAGGCCAGGTGTTCACAGGAACGTGTTTTTGTTGTTGTCTTCATTTAATTAGCCTTTTAAAACTGGAAGGCCGGGCTGAGGTAGAGTGCTTGCCTAGCATGCACACAGCCTTGGGTTTGATCCCTAGTGCCACATAAATGGGGTCTGGTGTTAGCACAAGCTTGACATCCCAGAGCTCAAAGGCGGAATCAGGAGGGTCAGAAATCCAAGAGCACCCTCAGCTCCATAACGAGTTTGAGGTCATCTTGGAAGATATGACAGCTTGTCTCAGAGAAGAGAGAGGGGGAAAAAAAGAGGAGGGGGGGTGAGGAGGAGGAGAGTGAAGAGGGTGAGGAGGAGGGGGGTGAGGAGGAGGGTAAGGAGGAGGAGTCAAGGAGGAGGAAGAAAAAGAAGAAGAAGAGGAGGAGGAGGAGCAGAAAGACACTACCAGAACCTTGTCCTGTTACAGAAAGAAAAACAGCGAGGTTGTAACACACCCTGGGTCCAGGCCTATGTTTCCACTCTGGTAGGGCTTTGTGGCCATGGTACAGAGGGGCATTGCCCTGTGCTGCTGTTTACATGCAGGGTCTAGACATGGCTGGGGAGGACACAGTGGGACAGGGGTTTCTGGGCTTCCCAGTCTGTCGTCATCTCTGTGTGGCTTGTCCTGTGCTCACAGGAAGCAAGTGAGTAGAGGACAGACAGGTACACAGGGGAGTGAGCATGTTGTTGATTGCTCTAGATCTCAACAAAATCTCACACACTATACCGTGGATTCTCTTCAGCACGGTTTAGGTGGAGGTGGTTTCACTCAGCTTGGCTATTCCTTCTGGGTTGCGACTCTGACACCTACCTTGGCAGGTCCTAAGTAGGTGACACACCTCCCTCTGGGAGCAGAATATTCCTATAATGCCCTGGAGCCAATGGGCAAAGTCAAGCTACCACTTGGTGACTTTCTCTGTGACAGGTATGTACACAGGTAGGTGGAGCCCTAGCTCTTGAAGATGGATTGCTCAGCAGCCCTCCGGGCTTCAGTCTTTGGTAGAGGAAGGGACACTTGCAATGGATGTGATGTTCCAATGTTTACCTAAACCTCTGTACTGAGTTGTGATGAAGAATTAAACATGACATCCCTCCCCCACCAGCACCTGCTTCCTCTTGTCACCGCTCAGGAAAGCCAGGGCCAACCATTGAGGGAAGAAATGTCAAAAGTTCCTTCTCGCTCTCCAGTGTTGGCCACATTGATTCACAGAGCCAGAAGCAGCAAACCTTTGTGCGTATAGTGTGTGTGCACTTGCAGGCACACGGACACGTGTGTGATGCCCATAGGGGCTGGAGGATGCTGTCAGGTGTCTTCCTCAGTCACTCTCCACCTGATATTTTCTATTTTCAGATAGGGTCTCTCACTGAATCTGGAGCTTACTGATTTGGCTAGACAGGCTAGTCAACAAGCCCCGTGGATCTGTCTTCATCTACCCAGTGCTGGGACTATAGGTGTTTGTGGCTGTGACTGTCCTTTTTGTTTTTAAAATGTATTTTTAGTGTTTTTAGTTATGTGTATGTGTGTGAGTTTGCACATATGAGTTCAGGTGTCAGATACTCATGAAGCTGGAGTTACTGGCAGGCAGCAGTAAGCCACCTGATGTAGCTATTGGGAACGGAACTCAGGTCCTCTGCAAGAACAGCGCTGAGCCATCTCTCCAGCCCTTCATCTGGCTTTTCTTAAAAGCCTGGATTCTGGGGACTTAGCTCAGGCTGTCACTCACAACAAGCATATTATCAATTGCTTTATCACCCCAGCTTTGAGCCTGCAGATATTTAAGGTTGGGAAGGAGCCTTGGAAACCTGAAGCCCCCGGCTTCCCCGTGACTCTGCTGACCTCCTGACAGCATTGCTTCCTGAGTGGGGACTTCGTTTCTCACCCTTAGTGGTTCATGCCTTTGGCTTTTTCTAGCAATTGGCTTTGTAAACTTTTCCTGTTTGCCACTCTCTCGAGCTGAGAAATTTTTACGTCAGCCTGGGTATATAGTTATAAAAAAAATAGGCCTACAAATCAAACACTGACTGATCATTAATAAACAAAGAAATGTATTTTAAAACAATTCTTTGTCATACATATAATACATCATTCATTAAAAATGAAAGCAAACTGACATGTTGGTGAGATGGGTGTCTGTTTATTTTTACATAAAGAATTAAATCTTGTCTGAGAGTGGACACTGTGGAACGTGGAGCACCTTGAACACTTTCAGAGCTGACCAGTGTTTTGATTCTGTAATGGTCAATGCCGAGACTACCATGGTGCATCTGTTCATATGTGGTGCAATGCTGTTCTCTGAGCATATCAACCAATAGCATCTTAATCACTACCCATAAGAGACTCTCAAGATCCGGCCTGTTGATAGTCCCTCCTAGGAGACCTGACTCCTGCCTGTACACCCTCCCAGCTGTATGTAATTTTGACCCACCTATAACCAATCTCAGGAAAGGCTAAAATATGTATCATGTGGAAGGTTAACTAAAGGCAGGGACACAGAAGTTGTCCATGCTGGGGTGAGACTTTCAATGATGAGACCGTTTGGGGGTCTTCCATCCTCCAGAAGCAACTGAGGTGGTTACTTCTGGAGTGGCACTATCAGAAGGTGTGGCCTTGTTGGAGGAAGTGCATCACTGTGGAGGTGGGCTTTGAGGTTTCACGCATGCTCAAGATACCACCCAGTGTCTACTTCCTGTTGCCTGAAAGATGTAGGATTCTCTGTAGCTGGAGTGGCTCCAGTCCTGCCTGGCCCACGGTCAGGACAAATCTCTCTCACCTGCCAGTCCCGCAGTCGCTCAGACCCAACCAAGTAAACACACAGAGACTTGAATTGCTTACAAATTGTATGGCCGTGGCAGGCTCCTTGTTATCTAGTTCTTATATCTTAAATTAACCCATATCTATTAGTCTATAAGTTGCCACATGGCTTGTGGCTTACCGGTATCTTAACATCTTCTCATGGCAGTGTCTGGCAGCGTCTCTCTGACTCAGCCTTCCACTTCCCAGAATTCTCCTCTCTCCTTGTCCCACCTATACTTCCTGCCTGGCTACTGGCCAATCAGTGTTTTATTTATTAACCAATCAGAGCGACACATTTAACATCAGAACATCCCACAGCAATTCTCAGCTACCTCTCCAGCACCATATCTGCCTGCACATTGCCCTCATGGCACTCCAGCCACCACCTCAATTGAATGTTTTCTTTATAAGAGTTTTCTTTATAAGAGTTACTAAGACAGTAATCCTTCACGAATGCTCCTGTAAGTTAGTCCAGTAAATGCACGTGTCCCCTAAGCTAGACATGGGTGGAATCATGACTTTGCTCTGTACCATGTCTGGTACTGTATCTGTAGTGAGTAGATGTGGGATTGGAATGGCTTCCCAGGAGGCATTCGCCTAACCATGTAACACAAAACAGCAATGTGTTTAGAGCCATTTCAGAAATTGTTAGGAATCTCACCCTAATTCCAAGCCAAAGTCAGATTAATGATTTTTTTTTGAAACTCAATTCAGCAACTCAGCTGCTTTAACAAAATAAAACTGAAAGGACCAAGCAGATGCCATAACAGGCTGCTCAGTGTTCTCTCAGAGATCAGGCCTCAATTTCAGTTTCCTGAGACTTAAGCAAGGAGTTTCTGGGAGGGCCATGACTTAGTCCTTACAGTAACTCCCTTTCTGCACGTATTCTGACTGCTCATGGTTCATCCAGTTGTTTACTTGTCTGGGACCCCCTCACCAACTTAGAGCTACGTGCATGGGTCAATGTGAACTTGCAAGGCCAGCCAGTCTCCATGGCAGCTCAAGGACGGAGCCTGGGACTTGTCCAAGCCCGCCCAAAATGATAACTGTAACCCCCAACCAGTAAATTCAAAGATTACACACCCTCACCCAGTCATATAAGGCTTGTACTACCCTACTTGCAGTTTTTCCCGTTAAAAACCCCACACCCTGAGAGCTTCCAAATCTAACTTTGGAACCTCATGCATTTACTAGACTTACTTACAGGAGCTTTCGTGAAGGATTACTGTCTTAGGGTTTCTATTGCTGTTTCTTATCAGTGTGGTGGTTAATTATTTGATCCCATCCTGCACTACCCTGTAGACCTTTGATAGAAGGGTTAATCCTGTATCAATGAACCCTCTGGTTCAGAAGGGTTCAACTGGTTGGCCAGGTCCACTGTGCTACCTCGTTTCAGAAAAGCTAAGTAACCTGCCAACATCTACCCTGCAGTAGATGTTGCTGTCTGACTCCAGGGGCTCCAGATCTTACATCTCAGCTCGCTACTCTGCATCTTAGGTTGCAAGCTTCATGGTGTTTGGTTTGCATCCTCATTTATTTTATTTGCTATTTATATTTATATGCTATTTATTAACCCCCCTCAAGTTCTCCTAACCTGGATTACAGGATATGAGCTCATATATTCATCCTGGGCAGGTCAGGCATTGAAACTTTGTTATGCCAATTCCAAGGAGAGTGCCACTTAAGTACAGATGGAAAGGGAGTTTGGCAGACTATCTTTATTTGGACCTGTGTGGGATGCTTAGGTTATATTGATCCTATTATGAAGGGTGAATTATACCATGCTCCAAAGACAGTGAAGTCTTAAGCCCTAGCATTTATTTGGAAAGAGGTCACTGCAGTGGTTGTTTTTATTCTTTATTGTTTGGGGGCCTACTGCCCAGCTCCCAAATAAATCACACACAGAGGCTTATTATTACTTATAAGTGCCCAGCCTTAGCTTGGCTTATTTCTAGCCAGCTTTTCTTAACTTAAATTATCCCATCTACCTTTTGCATTCTGGGCTTTTTCCTTTTCTTACTTCTGTAAATCTTACTTTCGCTCTTACTCCATGGCTGGCTGTGTGGCTGGGTGGTGCATCCTCCTCTCCTCATTCTTGCTCCTTGGTCTCCTTCTTCCTCCCATTCGTTCTCTCTGCCTGCCGGCCCCACCTGTCCTTTCTCTCTGCCCAGCTGTCAGCCGTGCAGCTCTTCATTAGACCGGTCGGGTGTTGTAGACAGGCACAGTGACACAGCTTCACAGAGTTAAATAAATGCAACATAAAGGAATGCAGCTTTGCCTCATTAAACAAATGTTCCACAGCATAAACAAATATAACACATCTTAAAATAATAGTCCACAAGTCACCACAGGTGTAATTAGTTAAGATAAGGCCATGCCAGTGGAGGGTGGGCCCTTGATCCAACAAGATAAATGGCTTTATAAGAAAATAACCACTGAAGACCAATACACAGAGAAAACCTAACTTGTCAACAAAAGCAGTCTGCTGGAGGGATGTGGTTACAATGAGGAGCCAACACCAAGTATTATTATCAATGCCATCAACTGGAAGAAGAGGGAGACCTCCCCTTCAGGTCTCAGAGACCAGGCTCTCTCTGACATCTTGACACCAGACTTCCAGCCTCCTGACTGTTAAAAAGAATTTCTTTGCCTTGTTTTAGTCAACTCAAGGAAATAGTTCCAGGAAAGAAGGTGTTTGTTTTCTCTGAAGTGTCAGATCCCGAAGGACTGAATTGGTTTCATCTTCCTGTGTGATGCTTATTGCCTCATTGACCTCTTTGTTCCTGTGGATTTTGTCTCATCTCATATGCAGATATGAAAAAAAGATTAAGGAAAAGGTATAAGTTGAACAAAAACAATCATCATAAAGCAAATGATTTTCAGGAGTGCTTTTTTTTGTTTTGTTTGAAAGACTATAAAATGAGCTAAGGATTTGTCCATGGTGGGACTAATGAAAGTGTGGGTACCCTCTGGTGAGATCACCCTCCAAAGCACAGTTCACCAAAGGAAATGCCACAGAGGCAGATGCTGAAAGCCTGTGGAGACACTCTGAAATCACCTTCTACAAGTTTGGAAACCAGGTCTTTGGTTTTCCTGTGACAAACAGAACAAACTCATTGGTTGGTGCTTAGCCTACCTACTCCTTGGCGAGGTGACTTCGGGTCAAAGTCCCAACAGTGCTCTCCTTGATTAGAATTGCAGTCTGCCTCCCCTCTTCTCGGTTTCCTTTGGACTTCTGTCCCCTGCTACATGGCACCTGGGAGTGTGTCCTTCCTCCTATAGTTACTGCTGAGTCACACCACCTCTGTCTTTCTCCAAGTCAGCAGATACTTTTTCATGTGCCAAATGGTCCTCACAGGTTAAGACTGGAGTGTCACCATGTAGAAAGTCCTATAATGCCACCCAGGTTCTCCAAAAAGTACAGAACATTAAAAGAGAAGAAACAAATAGTTGCAATTGGGTGTCAGAGGCAGTTGGAGCTCTGAGTTCAAGGCCAGTCTGGTCTACAGAGCAAGTTCCAGAACAACTAGGGCTATACAGAGAAACCCTGCCTCAAAAAACCAAAACAAAACAGAATTCTTAAGTATACTGAATAAGTCTTTTTTATTTACGTCTTCACTTAAGCAAAGTATAAAAATGTATTTGCAACATAATTGGAGAAAATTAAGCACCAATTTATACTATTTATACTGTTAGGTGATGTTTTAGATAATTTTATAAATAATTATATCATTTCCTGAAGTTTGTTAGAGATGACTGATAACTGTTAGAGGTGAATGATGAAGTGTGTTTATAGTTTGCTTGAAAAATTTCTTTCTGAGAGTATTGGAGAACCAGAGCGGTGATGAAGTAAGAGTGTCAGCCATGGTTACATGAGGTTCTTCCATGTTTTTACATCTGAAAAGTTTCAGAGCAAAAGTGTTTGTGTGTGCACGTGCAAATGTGAACACGCGTGCATGTGTGTGCGTATATGCATGTATATGTGTGCTCATGTTTATGTTTGTGTGTGTTGGTGGTGTTGTATGTGGAGGTCAGAGGTCAATCTTGGGAATTGTTCCTCAGGCACCATTCACCTTGTTTTTTTTTTTTTTTTTTTTTTCTCTCCCTCTATTTCTTTGAGACGGGGTCTCTTGCTATCTCTCTCACAGGCCTGAAACTCACATCTTGTTTTGAGACAGGGTCTCTCACTGTCTGGAACTCATCAAGTAGGGCAGGCTGGATGACCAGCGAATCAGGGATCCAGCTCAGTATAGAAAATACAATTGTGCACCTCCATGTCCCACCCTCTTTCTTCTTTAAGAAGAGTTCTGGGGGTCACACTCAGGTCACTGTGTTTGTAGAGCAGGCACTCTTCTGACTGAGCTGCCTCCCGGATCCACCCAAACATTTCTCTTTGTTCGTTTTGTTTTTAAACTGGCAAAGTGGGCTTGTGTTGTTGGTGCGAGCACTACCATAGAGTTACCCTGGGGAGGTGCCCAGGCCGTGGAGCATTCTGGAGTGTCACTGATGGTATTTTATCCACACAAAGACAAGGTTCCACAGGTGTCCCAGACAGAACATGGCACAAATGTCCAGTTATACCAATCTAGTGTCTTACTGCCCAAACTGAGGCGAGAGATGAGAACCAAGTCATCTGGGCTGGGATCCAACTTTGAAACCTTTGTCCCCAGGGCCTCTGGGATGTAGCAGCTCTGCGTGTGGAGAGATACCCTTGGCACAGTGAGTCACCATATTCTTTCACTGCATCTGTATCGATTTCCTTCTCTTGGCTTGAACTCCTGTACTCTTTGTTCCAGAGCAAAAACAGAATTGTGTTTTATAATGCTGGTTTAGATAAAACTGACCTCCTGAAAGTTCATCTCTGATGGAAATGCTCTGATTAGCTCACTCCTACCAGAAATTGTTGGGCATTGGTGTTGGAAGAGCACAAAGGTTAAAATGGCACAGCCATAACCACAGTTCATGGTCTTCAGCACCTTCCTCGTAGAGGTAGCCAGGAGTCCTCAGAGAAGTGGCTGGTTTCAGCATTAGGCAGTGCAGGGACAGCATCAGTATGTAGTGTATTATCATGCTGCCAACTAAGTTGTTATAAAAAATGGAACACATTGGAAAGGACACCGTGGGGAGACACCGAGGGGTTCCATGATCAAATCTGCCACAAACTGAACATCTAAACAATGAAGTCCTGTGATGAATTGTGAACCACCAGGGGAAATAATGAATATTAAATCCATAGGGATGATAAAATTATTATGAAGGAAAGGAGGACTCTTGCCCAAAGGACTGACACAAATGGAGGAACAGGGAGAGGAAACCATTTGCAGTCACTGCCTGAGCATGGATGCAGGCAGAAACCACTGGAGGAGGATGCCAAGGGCAAGGGCAAGTTTTCCTTGACATCTGGACATGATCTTTGAGCAACTTCCTCCTAGTCTTTTGACTTGCTGCAGAGGAGTGCACTAATGCTATGTGGTGGGCAAATGCCTTGGCTTGAGAATCATCAAGAAAGGACTTGAAAGTACCCAGGGCTGATGCCCTGGAATGGACAAAGCTGCACTCGTTCAGGGGAGAGAAATGAACTCTAACTGAGGGCAGCACTCCTTAAAACTGGGGCAGTAGGGCTACCCTTCAGAAATGCCCTGTCATTGAAGATAAGCAGAGGGTGTGAGAGTCCTCCAGACTACAGGCAGTGGAGATCAGTGACAGCACCAGAACCTAGGAAAACCCTGTAAAGAGAGTCAGGGAGGCCAAGGGTGTCTGGGCAGGCCTCTAATCCCAAGCTCAAAGTTCCCTGAGATTCTATCTAAGAGAGTAGGAGGGGGGAAATAAGGAGGGAGAGAAGGGGAGAGAGAGAGAGAGAGGGAGAGAGAGAGAGAGAGAGAGAGAGAGAGAGAGAGAGAGAGAGAGAGAGAGGGAGAGGATGAATATGGGGCAGTTGGAAAAGTGAAACGGAAGAATGTAGGTAGCAGATGGTAAACGTGCTGACACTAACCGTGGTGAAGACCAGACTGTCTTGCAGTACCTATGTCTATGTTCTTAGGGAACATGTTTATGTGGGGAGGCCCTATGTATGCAGCATGCTCTCAAACAGCTTGCAAAGGTTCCATGCTTGGTGGTAGCAAAATAGTAACCCAAATGGGACACACGGGAGTCACTGGCAAACTGAGTCGTGGGTAGAGAATTTTTTTTTTGAGTTTTCCATAAATTTGAAATTATTTCTAAATATAAAGTAAAAGTATCCAAGAGCTCAATTATTTTGGGTATTTGAGCCATTGGCCTACATTTGGTATGCCTTAATGCTACAGAAATGGATTGTTGGGGTATTTCCTGCTCCCCTGATTTCTACCAAACCTGTTTAAGGTCAGTGAAATGACCAAACATTTTCAAAAGATTAGAAAAAAACATAGAGCTTAGAAATCAGCTCTGGATTTTTAGGAGCAGAGAAAACATCACACAGCTATGAAATCAGTGGGTTCTGAGCTCCACAGGGTAACACTGGTCTGATTTCCACACACATTTGTCTTCCAGATCCAACATGCTGCCTGATGAGAAGGATTCAAATATGTGTTGGATAAACATATGAATTATTGCCGGGCATTGGTGGCGCACGCCTTTAATCCCAGCACTCGGGAGGCAGAGGCAGGCGGATCTCTGTGAGTTCGAGGCCAGCCTGGGCTACCAAGTGAGCTCCAGGAAAGGCGCAAAACTACCAGAGAAACCCTGTCTCAAAAAACCAAAAAAAAAAAAAACAAAACAAAAAACAAAAAAAACCATATGAATTATTCCAAACTAAGGTTTGAAGCTTAAAGGTGACACCTCATCAGAATTTGAAGCAATTCATAAATTCATGGTGATTCCACTATGTATGTTCTGGTATGAAAAATGGTGTCCTTAACAAAGAGATTTTTGCTGGATTTACTTCTCAGTTTATTCAAACCTTCCTATCTACAATCAATAAAATCATCTGCTAAAAAGAAAAAGAGAAAAAAAAACTTGGAAGAAAGCCCTCATATTTCATATTGTGCATATTTCTTATTCAAAGTATTTCCATAAATCATTTAACTTCTTGGCACCTTAATTATACTCCTGCTATAAAGGTGATGCACAAAATCAAATAGTGTACATTTTCCAAAGGAAATGACTTAATGCTGTTTGATTCTCTAGACTTCAGGAAACCATGTCTTTAAATGACTTCTTAGACGTGAGCTAGTATGCTAACATCAAGGTTGGCAGTAAGGAAAGGTGGCAGGGTGGGGATGAATGTGATTCCAGGAAGGGTGGATGTCTGAACTGAGCCTGGCCACTGGAGATGAAAAGCTGCCAGCACCTGGGTGTATGGGAGCAAGCAAGGGAGTGGCCTAGCTACAGGAAGGAAGAGTGATCCATGGACAATGGGCTTGGCAGAGGTGTGCTCCAAACCCAGGGGAGTCCAGGATGAGAGGCCAAGTAAAGATGAAGAATTCGAGCTTGAATTGTAGCGTCTTAAAAATAGCATGCCTTAATTACAAATGAGAGCTAGGGTTGGCCAGAGTCAAAACTCTTCTCACGCACATTTTTGTCATCAAAGTGCAACCTGTTACAGATTTACCTGTGATCTGAAGCCAGCTTGCGACACAGGTTAGTTTAGTGTAACCCAAGGGATGCGTTGGAAGGCAGCATGGTGTTGCCTCATGTTAAACTCCAGCTGCAGCTGCTGCTCTTGTTCTTGCCCATCTCCTCTTGGCAGTGTCCATCACTGAAACAGAAGGAGCACTGGCTTAGGAGTTTGGAATCAGCCTTTACACCTGGGTGTTCTCTTGAAACGATTGTGGGACCTTGGACAATGAGTCATATACTTCTTTTGGGTCCAGGTTTCTCCATTTGTAAAATAACAAATCACATGTGCTAAGTAATACTTCATTGAGTAAAAGGTAGTTTAAGAAAAACAAGGGTAACAGGTTTTCTTTTAAAAAGATATATGTATGTATGTATGTATGAATGTATGTATGTATATATATGTATATATATACACACACACAAGCATATATATGATGGGACAAAAGCGATGGCTCCATGCATAAGAGCACCTGCTGTTCTTGCAGGAGACCCAGGTTCAGTTCCCAGAACCCACATGGCAGCTCACACCCATCTGTAACTCTTATTCCAGGAGATCTTGTACCGTCTTCTGGACTCTGTGGACTCTGTGGGAACCTGGGATACTCTTGGTACATGCACATGCATAAGGCAAAACACTCATATGCATAAAATAAAATAATAAATCTTTTTTAAAAACCAAGGTAGATCCCTCCCCCTCCTCCTCCTTTTTTTTTTTTTTTTTTTTTTTTGAGACAGGATCTCATATATTTCAGGATGGCTTCAAACTCAACATGTAGTGAAGGATGATCTAGGAATTCTTATTCTTCTGCCTCCACTGACCCAGTGCTGGGTTTACGGGTATTTCCATCATTCTGGATTTATGCAGTGCTTGGAGGTGGACCTATGGCCTTGTGTAAGTAAGCTAGGCCAAAAATCTACTATTTTAGGCACATTCCCTGCCCCAAAATGATAACTTAAAAATTATTTATTTTTATTTTATGTATGTAAGTGTTTTGTATATATATATATATATATATATATATATATATATATATATATAGGCACCACGCATGCGTCTGGTGCATATAGAGGCCAGAAGGGGACATCAGAGCCTCCTAACTGGATTTACAGATGGTTGTGGGCTGACATTTGGGTACTGGGAACTGAACTCAGATCCTTTATAAGAGCAGCAAGTGTTCTTAGGCACTGAGCCATCTCTAATATCCCACAAAAAATGGTAACTTTTAAATTGTAAAATGCAATACTGTTTCTGCTCTTGAACTAAATATCTGGCATCTCTTTCTTCAGGAGTTAGTATGAAACATTAGGATAGCTCATTCATAGACAACTCATCTCTAGAACTCTCATTTATAAATTTGCTTCCTCCTATTTGAACCTCATTGTAGGGGTGGTTGTCTGTGCTTCACTCCTGAACACCAGGTCATATAAGTAGAAACTATACACAGGGTGCTCCTAGAAGCAATACTTCTTCTACAAATAACCCAAATGGGAGACCCCAACCTTCTGGATTATGTAGAAGATGAGGCAAAGGCTGACATTGGACCAATGAGTGCAGATGAGTAACAGATATACGAGGCAGCCCTTTACCAATGAGAAGCGCCTCAAGGGGCCTCTTGCAGGCCCCCAAATTGAACGTGGTCCAAACATTTCCAGCCACTGTGGAGGAAATTCCTCTCCAGGACAATTAAATAACCCAATGTCTAATGAAAAGAACGATACTACACTGGATGATAGAACAGCTCTGATAGATGAATCAAAAGTTTCAAAGAACACAATAAAACAAATATTTTGGCAGACTTCCATAAATGAACAAAGACCAAATCTTAGAATTCGAATCAATGTCTTTGTTCTAGAGGGCCTGGTACAAGCTTCAGAACAGCTGGTTCAAGAGCAGTTAAATGCTCAACACATTGAAGAATCTACTAACCCTTGGAGTTCTCCTGTATTTGTTATTAGAAAAAAGTCCTGTAATTGGAGAATGCTGACAAATCTGAGAGTTATTAATAAGGTAATTCAGCCTATGGGCTCCCTACAGACTGGGCTGCCCTTGCCCTCTCTGTTACCCAAAGAATGACCTATAATAGTTATTGACTTAAAAGACTGTTTCTTTACCATACCTTTACAAGAAAATGGTAGAGAAAAATTTGCCTTCACAATGCCCAATTATAACAATTCTCAGCCAGTCAAGAGATATCAATGGAAGGTCCTCCCACAGGGAATGTTAAACAGCCCTACCCTGTGCCAATATATTATGCAAAAACCATTGAAAATAATTCATGTGAAATTTCCACAATCCATAATTTATCACTATATGAATGATATCCTATTAGCTTATCCAAAGTTAGGTAACTTAGAAAGCATGTTTGAAGAAATAAAGAAAGTTTTACCTTGCTGGGGACTACAAATTGCTCCTGAAAAAAATACAAAGAGGAGATTCTATTAATTACTTAGGATATAAGATAGAGCTACAAAAAATTAGACCCCAGAAGGTACAACTCAGGAGAGATCGATTGCAGACTCTTAATGATTTTCAAAAATTGTTAGGAAGCATTTCCAACTTACAGGGTACCATTGGAATACCTAAAGATGGACTAAAAAAAATTGGCTAATACTCTAGAAGGGGACAAGGACTTAAATAGTCCAAGAGAATTATCAGCTGAAGCTGAGAAGAAATTGGCTCTAATAAAAAAGACAATATGAGAAGCGCACGTGGATTGTGTGAATACAGAACTTAAATGCATTCTGGTCATACTCCCCTCCAAACACTCTCCCACAGGGATTTTGATGCAGAGGGAAGATATTATATTGGAATGAATATTTCTACCATGTAACCAAGTAAGAAGTTAAAGGTTTGTATAGAATAGATCTCTGATTTGATTCAAAAAGGAAAATTAAGACTTTGCCAGTTGACAGGAATGGGCCCAGCAGAAATTGTAGTACCTTTAACTAATGAGGAAATTTCCTCACTATGGAAAGATAATGAATACTGGCAGAGAGCTTCCAATGACTTTTTGGGAGAGATTAACAACCATTATCCCCAAAGCAAGAGAATAGAATTCATAAAGAAGACTGAATGGGTCCTTCCTCACATTGTACGACAAAAGCCAATTTCTGGAGTCCTCACATTCTATACTGATGCAAATAAAATCAGGGAAAGCAGGATACAAATCAAGAGACTTAAATAAAGTGGTTCAAAGTCCATACAACTCTGTAAAAAAAGCAGAACTGTATGCCATTCTTATGGTACTGATGTACTTCACAGAACCCCTAAATATAGTTACTGTCTCTCAATATGCAAAGAGAGTTGTTTTACATATTGAAACTGCTGAATTTATTCCTGATAATACAGAATCAACTTCATTATTCATACAATTGCAGGAAATCATCAGAAATAGGGGACATCATATATATATATATATAACACATCAGATCCCATACGGATCTGCCAGGATCTCTAGCACAAGTTAATGATGAGATTAATCAGTTACTAGTAGGTAATGTACTAGAAGTCTCAGAATTTCATAAGGAACACCATGTAAATAGCAAAGCTTTGAAGAAGGATTTCTCCATCACTTGGCAACAAGCCAAGGAAATTGTAAGAAAATATCCTACTTGTTCCTTCTATAACCAAACTCCATTACCCACAGGAAGCAATCCAAAAGGTATGCAAATAAATGAAATTTGGCAAATGGATGTGTTTCATTTCACAGAATTTGGAAGATTAAAATATGTACACCATACCATTGACAACTATTCAGGATTTCAATGGGCAACTCCTATGAGTTCTGAAAAGGCTGATTCTGTGATTACACACCTATTAAAAGTTATGGCCATCCTGGGAATACCTGTACAAATTAAGACTGACAATGCCCCAGCATATGAATCAAATAACCGCTCTACCCAGTCCAGAATGATGCCATGGTATTCACAAACATTACTCAATGATCAACCTTGGACTGAAAACTCTCCAAGATAGTCCCACAATAACATGGTCCATCATACTACACTTCTAGCCAGAATCTCAGACAACCTTACCCATTACTCTGATACTGGCTCCAGAATCTACAGTTAGTCCAACTGAAATCTAACTATCTGAGCTTTCTTACAGGACCCCACAGAAGTACTGTCACCCCCTGAACAGTACTTTTACAATACAGTTATCTAAGACAACGATGCCCCTTTCTCCAAAGGTTTCATGTTTCTCAGGGTTATGGATAATGGTTATAGGGTTGGGGTGGAAGAAAATATTGGACTCGGTATTCTCCTTAAGAAAAGAAAAAGGGGAATGGATAGGTATAGGATATTAAGGTAGATTATTGTATATACTAGTAAACTAATTTAGTAAAATATCAGCCTTAGATAAATTGCACTGTTATGTTTTCTTGTATATTGATACAAATGTAAACTATTTTTATATTCTTATTCCAGATAATTTGAATATTGATACAAATACAGAACCATATTTGTTGTAATATACATATATTTCTACTCTTATTTGAAATGTTTGTATATTGATACAAATGTAAAATTGTATTTGTCATACTGTATGTATGTTCTACCTCTGTTTAGGATATTTGGTATATTGATACATATTTAGGATTATTGCCATATTGCATATTGCACTATACATTCTTACCTCTGCTTTAGCTATTTTGTGTAGTGTCACAATTTTGAGGTCATTATCCTTTTACTGTACATTTGCTTACAGACTGTTTACCTTGTTTATGTGAAAATTTAGTCCTTAGGTTATTTAGGTAGATAAGGATTACAGATTTATAGTCACCTATGCTTGTCATCTCTATAGTTATGTTAGTTAGGCTGTCCAGATTTACAGATATATAGGTCAGATGGACAGGTAATCTTCAAACACTTCACAGACCTGGAGAATATGGCATTTAAATAACTTAGAATTCTGTTGACATGAGACACGATGGCTCCTGACAGCACCAATTTGATCCCGAGAGAATGTTGGGCTTCTAAGACATTTCTGTTTAGAAGTTTGTCTTCTTGGCACAAAATGGCCTACTGGACAAAGAACTGCCCTTGCCTCAACTGCTGACAGTATGAATACTGTCCCTTCAGAATGAGCGGGACACGAGGATAAGTGACTACTGAACTCTGCCAAGACAGGGTAAGATGATAGTCTTTCAAAATACCTGCTTCTGAAAATGATCTGTCAGATACTCTAGACCTGTAGCCAATTTGAATGCATCAATGATGCTGAGAAACTTTAGGTGACTGTCCAGGCTGCCAGCTGTCTCTGTCTACTCTCACAAGACTCTCAAAAGTTGCTTGCGTCCTTCCACCATTTCTCAGGTATTGTTATATTCCTTCTCAGGTCTTTGATGGGATTGAAGACTAGCAGTTATAGTTACAATCTTCTCATATCTTAGTTAGAACATGTTAAGTATTAGATTCAGGTTCTTCAGGACAGGACACCTTTTGGAATGATCTCTGTAACGTGCCATCTACCCATGCTCCAGACTTCTCTGGATTTTAGTATGTGTCTCTTGTTTGATGTTGCTTTTGTTGGTTGTAGTTCCATTTGTTTATGTCATTACCCTTTATTTCTCCTTGATAATTATTTCTATTGTATATAGTTTTGTGTTAGATTAGAACTTTCTTCCTTAGACAAAAGGGGGAGATGTAGAGGTGGTTGTCTGTGCTTCACCACCCCTAGTAGGCAACAGGTAACTGCTAGGTACCTGCCCCCACCCAGGGCAAGGCCGAGATGAGGACCCCCTAAGACCTGAGATGTGTAGGTGCTCACTCTCTCTTGGCTACCTCGTAATCCTGGATGCTGGACTGTAGACCAAGTCAGAGTTCTCCAGAGAACGGCGTTGGACTGTGCCTCACCTCTCCTGGATCCCTTAACCGACCCCTTTGCTTGCTGAAGGTTAACCAAAATAAACCTTTTTTGACTATCAGGTAAACTACATGGAATTGTCTCATTAATTTCCACTATACCTCATGTGGTATCTAAGGTTTAATTTGACACCTTTAGGACATTTAAAAAGCCTAGTGTTGGGGAGGAAGTATTTAGACCTGAGGTCTGTGTTTGTCTTCCTATTCTTGATACATCTGTTGGTATGCAGAGGCAGTGGGTGTGAGGATGAGTGGGCCAGAATCCCACCTTCTGTTTCAACTTTATATAGAATATCACACCATCATCTGTTTTACATCAAGGGTATCCACCCATCTAGAATAGCACATCAGGAATGAACTTATCAGACATGAATTTGGCTGATTGGATTATTCTGTCTTCTTTTTCTTTCCTCTTGTTTATTATGTTCAGTAGCTGTAGTTATAACAGGTCATTTGAACCATTAGAAGTTATTTAGTGTCATCTGGACCCCACCAGCCAGAGACAATGTTGTTTGTTTATAGTCCCAATAGGCTTTATGGGCATAGCTCCTGGCCTTTCTAGCCCTACCTCAGCATCAGATCTGTCCTTCCCTGCCTGCCACGCCCCCCCCAGGAGGCTATGTATCATCAGAAGTTGATCATAGTCCAAAATCTCAGGAAGCTCATTTGGCCATTGGAGGTGGAAGAGGGAGTGTTTTCCTTCTCTGTGTCTGGTGTGGTGTCTGAGGCAATGGCAGAAACTTTGCTGTGGTCTGAATGTAGTTATGAGACCCGTTGTGGTCCTTAATTCCAACAGGTGGTAATGGACTGTGGCTCTGGGGATCCTTTCCTTTGTCCACCCAGCCCAGGACAGTGTGTCTTCCTGTGCTGCTGCTCTCTAATTGTGTCTTTTGTTTGGTTTCTCTGCTCTTTTGTCACCTTCAGTACTAGTTCTCTATGTTTGATTCTCTGTTCATGTGCATATGAGTATATGTGTAGGGGTGTGTGTGTGTGTGTGTGTGTGTGTGTGTGTGTGTGTGTGTGCACATGTTCATGCATGTGTACTTGTGTATATGGCAGGACAGGGCACAGCCTCTGGAACATTCACCATGTACTATCAGCCTTTTTTGAGACAGGGTCTCTCACTGGCCTGTTGATTGCCAGTAGACTTAGTTGGCTGACCAGTAACCCCCAGGAATCTTCCTGTCTCTCATTTCACAGTGTTGGGATCACAAGTGCCGTCCACCATATCCAGATTTTTTGTAGGGTCTTGGGGATTGAACTCAGTTCCTCATGCTTGCAAAGTAAACATGTTACAGACCACCTCCTCCAATTCTCTCTGTTGTAAGTGCTAAAATGATCTCTCTGGACTTTTTTTAAAAGCTGAATCCCAAATAACAAAGTTACTATTATTACTAGAGGTAGTGCTAAAATCAGGTCTTTAAGATAAAGTTTTGGAACAGCTGCTCACCTGTTTGAGTGGGTGGTGATGGTGTTTTTACAAATGGAAGAGGAAATTTTTGTGTGACTCCTTGTGATCTCAGTTGCATCATGGTTGCCCAAATCCTTACTGTCTCCTGAGTTTTAAGTACTGGCTGGGGCTCTGCTGTCTGGAGAGGTGGGTTTTGCTCCATCCTTGGTGTCCTCTGGTGTTCTGACTTGACAGTGAGGTGGGGCTGTGGGAAGCTGGAATGCCCATAGCCTTGAACATGTCCAAAGCCCGGCTCTCTTAACCTATCATTTCATAAAACATATTTCAAAGCTTGTTTACATAGTGTTCGGCATGTGAGGAACTCTGAAGGTGGGGCAGTTCCATGTTTGGTTACTTGGGGAAGGCTGATATTGGGCAACCGTTAACCAAAGTCCACATGAAGGTATCTGAGCACACGAGGAAGCAGTAAACAAGGCCACGGGCCCAGAGAGGACAGAGGTAAGTCTCTGTTGATTTTGAAGGAGGTGCCTTGCTAGTTAGGGATTGTTGTGTTCCTAGGGAGTATACTGTGCTCTTGGAATTCCCCATAGTAAGAGGGTATGTAGGGCTCCCAAAGTATGCCTGCCATAACCCTCAGAGTCAGAAGCAGGACCACACCTAAAATTGCAGCCAGAAGAGAAAGCCACTGAGGGAAAGGAGAGGAAAGAGTCTGGAATTCACTCTCTGGGCCCTGGGCAAAGGAGGGATCAAGCCCTACTTTCTTCCTCTGGCCCCAGGGGCGGTAGCCACAGAGGAAGCATGAGAAAAGCATCTGTGGTAGAACCAGCTTAGCTTATCCCCACAAGGAGACTGTGACTTACCTCTACCCCAGTTCCAACTCAGTTGAGCTATAGGGGATTGTAGGCAGTAAGTGCTGGGGGCGTGTCTCAGTCATCCTGTGGCCAGCCTTCATAGTCTACAGCTTCTTATGTAGGGTCCATTGTTCTACTGTTGTGTTTTGTTCTTTCCTACTGCCTTGGTGTACAGCAGAGGAAGAGGTTTGAGGCCCTTAGGGACTTTCAGTAGGGCTCTGATCCAGGTGACAGAGAACAGACACACGGAATCATTTCTAAGGACATGTGTGTCTGGTGACTTCAGTGGATTTCAGTGTCAGCACTTGGGTTCATATGATTTGGTTTTGACCTTCCCCAGTTGTGACGCTGGACAACATAGGAAAAGATTGTATCTTAGTTTTTCCTATTTCAGACTTGGGAATGTAACGGTGCCTACTTTTTAGGTTGTTGTGAGAATTAAATGAGCTGCTTCACGTCAGATGTTTGGACTATGTTCAGTGTTATTGTTAGATTTGGCTAGTAGGGTGGTGTGTACTTAGCTACATCTTCCGCGTCTGGAGTTTAGCATGTTGAGACTGGTGTTCCCTAGTCTAGGGAACACTCAGGAGGTGTGTGTGTGTGTGCCTTATCTGGGTTTGCACCTACTCAGTTTCTTAAAACAGTATCACTGAGGTAGAGCTCACATTCCAATCTATACCCTATGAGAAAGCGAAAAACACTGTAATTCTGATCCACTGGTTAGCATCAAAATCATAAGACAATGATTGAACATGCCAGTCTAAAGCTAGGATTTCTTTAATACATCCTTTCCTACCGTAAGAAAGACATTTTGTTATTTGATGTACAATTGTAGTCTCAAAAGAAATATTAATTATATAGAGGTACTAGCTCAAATTAAACATTCTGTAATCATTCCATTATTTCATTATTCCAGTATCCACAACATTCCACGAATGTGACCTATGCTTCTTTCATAAAGATATTCAATAATCCTGAGTGCACAGAACACGATAAAATTACGTCATCTTGCTCATGACTGTTTACAAAGGGCTAAGTAAAATTGGTGTAAAACTTGATTTTTTTTTTAACTAAGGATCTATTAAGATCCACTAACTTGGAAACTAATTTAAAAATATGGTATATATTAGTATTTATATGGTCTTTATTTTTTCTAACCTGAAAATGGATACAATTTTATTACAAAAATACAAGCCACAGTAATATACTCCAGAATAAACAGAAATTATGTGAGTAAACAAAGAATATTTAAAGAAATGAAATATGTGATCAAAATCCCATCCACAAGTATCATATTTTAGGGGGCTTTTACTTTTCCCCCACTGCATTTTAATATCTCTCTCTCTCTCTCTCTCTCTCTCTCTGTGTGTGTGTGTGTGTGTGTGTGTGTGTGTGTGTGTGTGTGTCTTTCTCTCTCTTTTAAGGAAAAGGGAGTTTGTTGGGGCTGGAGAAGTAGCTTGAATCACTTGCTGCTCAGCAGAGGACCTGCATTCAGTTCCCAGCATCCACAAGTTGGCTCATAACCATGTGTAACTCCAGTTCCGGGGGATCTGATGCCATCTTCAGGCCTCTACAGGCACTGCATGCATGTGGTGCACATACGTACATGCAGGCAAACATTCATATACATAAAGATAAATAAATCTTAAAAACATTTTAAAAGGGGGTTGAATAGAAGTGTCCTGCATGAGAGGGCAATGCTGATCTTAGAAGGTTATTTAATGAAAATCTCAGTGTCAAGCACTAAAATTATATAAATCATAAGTTTATAAGTTCTCTATAAATTATTGGTCAGAGAGGTCCAAACAGTACCCAGAATAACACAGTCTATGACTGTTGCTCTTGGTTACCCACCATAGCTAGATGGTAAGACCCTACTGGTGAAAACACTACTTAGTTTTGACGGCTAAAATAGAGAAAGAGCCCTTAACCTGCCCAGGACGTTCTCTCCCGCTGACTAGCTTACCTCACGCCAGAGAGTGCTCTGTAGGTTCCTGGGGGAGAAAAGGTATCAGTGGTCCTACTCAGTCCTGGCCCTGCACTTAACACTGACTATGGTGATATTTTCTTTTGTACCAAAATGTTATTTGTATGATAATAAATAAAGTTGCCCGGGGGTCAGAGCTATTAGCAAGCCATAGGAAAGCAGGGCAATGGTGGTGTACGCTTGTGATCACAGCACTTGGTAGATAGAGCTAGGTAAGTCTCTGTGTGTTCAGGGATATAGCCAGCATTGGATACACATGCCTTTAATCTCAATACCAACCATAGAACACCTGGAGGTCTATACAGACAGGCCGTGATGAGGCAGTCCTGTGGTTGGGTTTATAACCAATGAAAAGACAGAACAGAGACTATATAAAGACTTTAACACAGGAAGTACCTCCTCCTTCGGAGAGGTAGGACCACTGCAGGAGGAAGGATAAGGTTTTAGCTCTTAGCTCTGACTTCTTGACTTTCTTCTTTGCATTGGTTCTGTGTTTCTTATTTATAAGACGGTTGGTTACATCTACAACTGACCCAGTGGCAAAGTGTGCTCACTGCTGTGTTAGTGGCATGGCAGCTGTGGGGTTAACCAGCTGCCTTATGATTGGATATGAGGCCTGCTCAACAGGAGGGATTTCACGACTTGGTATTATAAACCTGGCCAGAAGCCTGTTACAGGGGAGATCATAGGCTCTAGCAATGTATTAATTACCTTTGTATTGCTATGATAAAACGCCATAACCCAGGCAGTTTATAAAAGACAGTGTTTAATTGGGCTTCTGGTTTTAGAGGGTTAGAGTTCACAGGGGCAGAGCAAAGGCATGGAGGCAGGAATGACTGATCCACAGCAGAGGGCAGAGACCACACTGTGAATGGAATCAGTGACAACACATCCAGTAGCAAGGTCACACCTCCGAATCCTTGCCAAACAGCTCCACCAACTGGAGACCAAGTATTTAAACCCATGAGCCCACAGGGGCATTCTCATTCAAACCACCACAAGTGGGTAGCCTACTGTTGGTATTTTGCTAAGTGGCCATGCAGCCAAACTGGGTCCTACATCTTTATGGCTGTACCCACAGATTAGGGCTGCTCTCAACTTGGGTCAGAAAGGCTTCTTTTTGCAATGAGCAGTGGTTACTACAGAGACTCAAAACTTGTCAAACTGCTGAATAAAAGGAACTCTGAAGTGCTCAGCTGTGGGTGGGTCAGCTTGTCAACCTCCCACCGTCCTAGGCGCAGGCAGCTTTGTAGGAGAGTGGGTGGAAGGCATATAAGAGTCAGTGGATGGGAAGAAAGCTGTGAAATGCTGACTTCTGTACATCACCACGTTACGTACTTGTTGCGGGTAACAGCCGTGTTACCTGCAGAAGACCTGTACAAGATCAAGCCAGTCAAGATTCCAGCATGGGATGTGGAGGGGTCCCAGAGGATTCATCCAAACCAGAGAAGCTCCTGGAAGTGGATGGATGTGAACGAAAGGAAAGTCATTCTTCTTTGGGGATGTGGCCATGGATAGGTTGACTTTACCCCAGTGGATAGTCATGTGTACGTAAGGGCAGCACTAAATGGACTTGGGGGGATATTAATAACAATAAACAAACAAATAAACAAACAAATAAACAGGGCATGAACCTAGGAGGGAATTGGGGTGGGTCATTGTGGGAGGGCATTGAAGGAAGATTGTGGTAGATGGATATGATCAATATATACTGTATAAATGCATAGAACTTTCAAAGAATAAAAAGTAATATTTGAAACATGTTTTATCAACAAATGTGATGATTTGTGCTTTTGCTTCTAGCTCAGAGTTTGAATTGTGCAGATAGGAATTTCACAATTCACTATTTACTCTTCACTGTCCAAACACTACTGACTTGGTCTTTCCAAGGCCTTTTTATTTCTGCCTTTAGAATACCCCATTCTTCTTCTTTGATTATAGTTGTCTGTACCTCCTAGGGTTGGAGAAAACATTCCTTGATTACACAGACAGTGTCACAGGATTCCCTTTATCAAGCTTCCATATTAATTAATTTTAGGTTGACCACAGTAAGGAAGATCTAAAATCAGTTACTCTTTAACGAAAAACAACAACAACAACAACAACAACAACAACACACACACACACACACATAGACTAGTTGTAAAATATAATGGATCCTGGATATGCTGGGCAGTAGTAAGAACTGGTCACTTTTGTGACTCATTATAACCAAGAAGCAGTTCCAATTACCTCAGTTATTCTTGTGTGCAAACCTGAGTTCTAAGAAGCTCATCACCCTGTCCAGTACCATTTAAGAGAGTTCCTTTAGAAGGGCCCGGTCTTCTGCATCTCTAGACTCTCATGATTTTCCTAAGTATCTGAAATATCCAGGTGTGCCTACCATAGTCCAGATCTTAAATGCTCTCCAAAAGCCCATGTCAAAGGTTTAGTCCCCAGCTTGTGAGGAGATGGTAGAAATGTTAAAAGATGGGTCTAGTGGGAGTGTTTTCAGCCATTGGGAGCCTCCTTTCACTTCCCGAGCAGAAAACTCCGTATTTCTAAAACACACACTTACCCACTTCTCCGCCTCAACTTCCCCGCCGTGGTGTGCCTCTTTGCCACAAGCAAAGCATCAAGGCCACTTGGCCATGGACTGATAAATGTCGACTCTGTTTCTTGGATAGAGCCTCCACTCTGTCTCTCTGTCCCCTGGAGAACTTGTCATCTATTTGGGGGAGCGGGGAGACTGGCTCCCTTTCCCATGGCTATTCTTGATACTAATTATGAGGCTTTAGCCTAACTGTGGGCCTTGCCTTTGACAACTTCATGAAGACAGCTGGCTGGTCTGAGTGTGGCGTCTTACTGAATAGAAGCGAGAAGGGACCAGGCTGTGACTGTGGGTCGTGGGACTTTGTTTCTGGTGATAACACAGGGCTGGCTGCAGTGAGAGAGGAGATACACATGCAGAGAGATTGCCGGTGGTTTCAAGGCTTCTTCCATCTATCCTTCAGAACGGCTGCATCTGTGACCTTACATCTGGTTTATCGGTCCTTTCCTCAGCCCCAAGGCTGTTAACATTTTTTTATGCATAGTTTTATACTTGAAGCTAAAAAAAAAATCTAGTAGATATAAGACTAGTTTTCTAGGTATTGTGTTAACAGCTGGTTACTGAGTTATACCCACACACCCGTCTACTGTTTGGCCTGAAAAAGAGGAGCAGTGATCATAAGGTAGAGTGGATCTGAATGCTCCCCGAGGAGGCCACTGTGCTCCCTCCCTGGGGGTGCAGCTGCTGTCATCTATCAACCCTGAGTCACATAAGCCCCTCCTTGAGCAGGAGAATGTTGTAGAATATCATTTTAAGATGTTGTTACATTTGTTTATGCAGTGGAACATTGGTTTAATGATGCAAAGATGCACTGCATTCCTTTATGTTGCATTTGTTTAACTCTGTGAAGATGTGTTACTTTGCCTGTCTAAAACACCTGATGGTCTAATAAAGAGCTGAACGGCCAATAGTGAGTCAGGGAAAGGATAGGCAGGGCTGTTGGCAGGCAGAGAATAAACAGAAGGAGAAACTGGGAGGAGCAGGAAGAAAAAAGAGCAAGAGAGAACAGAAAGGAGGGCCAGCCGCCCAGCCACCCAGCCACCCAGCCACCCAGCCAGCCATGGAGTAAGAGATACAGAAGTAAGAAAAGGAAAAGCCCAGAGTAAAAGGTAGATGGGATACTTTAAGTTAAGAAAAGCTGGCAAGAAACAAGCCAAGTTAAGGCCGGGCATTCATAAGGAATACTAAGACCCCATATGTCTTGGGAGCTGGGTAGTGGGTCCCCCACAAAGAGTAAAGCGCCAAAGCAACCAACAACAGGAGCTCATGCTGAGCTGACCAGTCTCTCCTTCCTCAGACACAGTGTGGCTCAGTTCACCACATTGTACACATTTCTTGGTGCGGTAGCATCCTTCTTCCTTTGGACACATGAAACCTTTAAAAACACTAGTCTTTGTACCTATCAACTCTCTGTCTTCAGAGCTACTTGCTTTCTAAGAGCACGTAGGGAAACATCAGGCTGGTCTCTCTTACATGGCTGATGTAGAAGTATTAACAGAGTACTGAGACTCTTTTTCCTGGTATGTGATTCATGCTATTTTCTTCACAGAGTCTCCTGTTCTAATGAAAACGTGTAAGAGCTGACATGGACTCAGTTCAGCATGACTGCAGCTGTCCTGTATCCTAATTGCCAGGATTGCCCCAGAGCAACAAGTCTATCTGGTTTCCCCTTCCTAGTTTCTGTCTTTAATTTTCTTTGCCTAACGATGTGATAAAATCCTTCTAAAAAGCAACTTAAGGAGAAAGAGGTTTATTCTGGCTTGCAGCTCATGGGTATAGTTCAGCATGGTGGGAGCTTCGAGGCAGCTGGTCATATGGCATCCACAATCAGAAAGATAGGGATGAATGCAAACACATTCACCTCCCCCTTCTGTTCAGTGCAGGAATTCATGCCTAGAGAATGATGTTGTCAGACTTTTGGCTGGGTCTTCTCACGTCAGTTAACATAACTAAGATACCACCCCCATCCTGAGACTTCAGCCTGAGTCTCTGGGAGATTTGTGTGGCCTTGGGGGCTGTGCATCAGTGGGGACGGGCTTCTCGCTGTTGCCTGCTTTCTAGAACAGAGTGCCATATGGCTGTGCCCTCAGAGAAGGGGCAAACAGCCCCCACATCTGTCAGGAGAGAGACGCCTCAGTTCCATTTGTAAGCCTCTGAATGCCAATTGTTTTACGTATTGTAAACCAGATTGGCCAACCAAGCTCAGTGGCCCTGCCTTCAGTTCTCAGACGACATCAGGGATATCAAAACAATACTTGAATTTCTTTCACCCAGTCCTTGGGAAGAGGAAAGGGATGATAATAACCTAATAAGCACTTGCTTATGTAATCGCACTTAAACCTTCCAACCAGCCCACAGGCAGCCTTCAGCACTGTTTTAGCTTTCCAACACCGCGGTTCAACAGTGCCCAGAATTCTCGATTTAAACAAGAAACTGTTATTCTTTTGCAGTTCCACAGGTCAGGAGACCAAGTTATGGTAAGGCTGTGCTGCTTCTAGAGGCCCTAGAGGAGGATACTTTGTTACACGTCCCTCATTCATTGGTGACTGCAAATCCTTTTCCATTCTTGGGTCCTAGACATATCACTCCAGTTTCTGCTTCCACCTTCAGACAGGAAATTCCCCTCCCCCACTCATTCTTCTGTGTGTCATGTCTTCCTGTAGGCCATCAGTGCTGGATTCAGGGAACAAAGTAAGTGTGGCTTATCTGCACTTGCATATTAAGTTCATCTGCAAAGATATGATTCTCAGAACGCAATGTCACAAATCGCCGGTCACCACTTTGTAGATGGTGAAGCTGTGGTCTCAAGCAGTGAGGCTTTTTACCAGGCTTTAGTTTAGAAAAGGCAGAAGCAGGACTCAAGCCTGTTCTGTCTGGATCAGAGACTGTGCAACTCCTGCCCAGTGGCGCAGCATCCTGGGCTGATGGCATCCTGGGTCCACCCTGCACAGTGACGGTCGGCCCCTGTTCATACAGCACGGAGTATGACTAGGAATCCCTCCATCACTAGCTTAGGTCTATATCCATGGTATTTTTTTTTTTTTAGCAGTCCAAGGTGCCCATGTATTCCCTGTAAAAAGGCAACACTGAATAGGAATCTCAATGGGTTGAGAAAGGCTTTGCACATGTACCCTGGGGGCTCCAGGGAGGTGGATTCCAGGAACTTCAAACCGTGTCACAAATGAGGACTGGTATCAGACCACAGGGTGCTTCTAGAGGTGCAAGCAGTCGTGGCCTCACTGGTACTACTCTCCTGTCACCCGTCACACCTCACTGGTATTACTCTCCTGTCACCCGACTTTGTGTTCAAGTAACCACGAGGGAGTCTGTGTTCTTGGAACCATAGTACTAATGGGATTCTGTATTTTCTTGAAGCAACACTAATCCCAGCTCTAGTTATTACCCAACAAGGAAACCATACAGAGCAACTAAGTGCATGGCTGGCCTTCCTACCTGGCACATTGCCTCATGTCCTTGATTCCTTACCCACCCACCCCTAAATTCAAACCTTTATTGTAAAGAATTTGTGAATAAAAATTATGATTGTTATATGTATATACATGCATATATAAATATGTGTACACGTCTATATAAATATATATGTATATACATGTATATAAAATATATGCATGTACACGTATATATAACATACTAAGCCCATTTAGATTTATTCATATGTACCTATGTCCTGTGTTGACCACTTGGTATTGGACTGATTCTCCCACTCTCAGTAGGCATTGGTTATGTGTGGCTCCTCATCTAGAGGTGGTACCACATGGAATTCCCCTGTCCACGTCAGCCTGTCAGCTGGTGTTGTCCTCATGCTGATCTTCTTCAGGCAACCATATGGTTGAGAGTTCATGGGTTCAGCTTCCCTGTCATATATTGAAGACGTATAGCAGACATTCTGGTCTTCTGACTCTTACAGTGTTTCTATACCCTTTCCCATGGTCTTCCCCTTAGCCTAGGTATAGGGGGTAGTATAGCAGATGTATCTGTTGGGGTTGGACATCCCACAGTCGCTCATTCTCTGCACTTTGGCTGATTGTAGTTGTCTGTAGTTGTCTCCATCTATTGCAAAAAGAAGCTTCTTTGATGAGAGGTGAGAGCTGCGTCCATGAGCATAAGGCTGAATGTTTAGAATGCAGCCAGGATTTGTATCAGCTTAGGGAAATGGCAGCAGAAGGTTCTCCTCCTGGGTCTTTGACCTTTCCGGTCATGGGCAGTTGGCTGGGTTTACAGTACCAGGAACGAATTTCCTCTCGTTAAGTCCAGACGGATGTTCTTACTCTTAAAATAAAAGTGCCATTACTGTCCTGTTGGGGGTATCTTGCCGGCCCAGTCATTGTTGTGGTTCATAGGCTTAACAGCTGGGCAGGACTACTGATGGTCTCTGCCCTGGCAGCTTGCACAGTATGGAAGGTGGAATGTTTTATTGGTTGCTCTACTTCTGAGGTGAATGGAGAGAGAAACTCGATGAGGTTCACCTTGAACTTCCAGGTTATTCGCTGTGCTCAAGGAGTTTGGGGAAGTTCCCTTAGTCACAGAGGACTTCAGAGAGGCCTCTAGGGCTCAGGGGAAGCCCCCAGCTCTCCTTTTGGTGCTGGGTTATAGTTCAGCTCAACTCCCAGGGCAGAGGTCAATCTGCCCAGGGCAATGGTACAAAGGGTAGTGTTTGGACTGGTCGATGGTTACACGATCACAATCCCTCTTGGATTTGGAGGATCTTCATCTTCCCCTAAGCAGAAGGGATGCAGTGAGGAGACAGGCCCATATCAGCAGGTTCTGGGTATTCAGAGAGGTGGGAGAAATCTCCAACACAGCCTGGCAAGGCTTTTGGAGAATACATTTAAAAACAAAACAAAGCAAAACAACAACAACAAAAAAATTTCCTCAAATTCAGACAAATCCTTGAAAGGTTTTTACCACTTAAATTTCATATGAGAGAAAACCCTCACCAAGGTGTCCTTTGGGTCCATTTAGATTTCTAAGGCTATAGCTCTTGCAACCCCCCTCCTCTAAACAAACACGTTTTGAAGCTACAAATTGCCTCTTTCCATATTAAATGCATGGTCTCTCAATGTCACAAGAGGCCAGTGGATGCCCTTCCCACCCCCGAGAGCTCATGCCTTTCCTACTGTGTTTCCTTTGCTTGTGCCTTGAGTGACTCTAACACTCACAGGTGGTTAGTGATTGTGCTTCTGACTTGTTTATTCTTGAAGATAAGAGTCGGGTCTTTCTCAAGTCACAGACTTATGACCTTACTGCCCCAGTACAGGCTTATAGAATTACGGAGTATGACAGTTGAAACTTTCTGGAATTCCTGAAGGGTATGTGGATGTTTTCCTTGCAAACGGAGGCTTTTCTGTCCTGCCCCATTTCGCAGCCACTTCCAAATAATCACTCAGAGGCTTATATTAATTATAAATGTTTGGCTGATGGCTCAGGCTTATTACTAACTAGCTCTTATATTTAAACTAACCCATATCCATTAATCTATGCATCACCACGACCATGGCTTACCAATTCTCTGGCATCTTGTTTCATGGGTGGTTGGCCAGCATCTGCCCCTACTCCGTCCTTCTTCATCCCCTCCTTAGTTTGGTTTTTCCACCTAACCTTATCCTGCCTGGCTTATTGACAACCATTTAGGGCGATATATAAACACAGCGCACAGAAGGACCATCCCACAGCATTTCCCCCTTTCTATTTATTTAAGTTGACTTACTAGGTACCCGAGTCCCACTTCTGTTGTCATGAAGAAATACTCTGACAAAGAGCAGTTCAGGGAAGAAAATGTTCATTTTAGCTTACAGTTCTAGGGTACAGTCCATCACTGCAGGGAAGTCAAAGCAGGAACTTGAGGCAGCTAATTACATCCTTTAGCCAAGAACAGAGGAAGAGTGAACCTATGCCTGTAAGTTCTCAGCTCACTTTTGACATGAAGATAGTCCAGGATTCCTTGCACAGGGAATAGCAGTGTGCTAGATCATCCCATACCAATCAGTGCAATTAACACAAGGCCCCACAGACATTTCCACAGGCACCAATCAGTGCAATTAACACAAGGCCCCACAGACATTTCCACAGGCCGACCTGATCTAGTTAATCCCTTGGTATTTAAATAATGTTGCAATATAAATAAATACTATATAAAATGAATCTTTAACATACTTTGAGGGACCATCTAAAGAAATAACAAGGACTAAAGAATGCCTTAACAGTGCAAATACTTGCAACCCAATTTTATAAATGTCCTATGTCCACTCATATGCTGGCATCAGTGGCCCTCTAGTGGCTCTGAGAGTTAGAGCATGAGTTATGCTCAGGAAATCCTGAGGACCTGGACTCCTCTGCGAGGAAACAAAGGAAATCAACAAATTATCTTTGAAAAGATGAACAAGATTGACAGACCATTGTCCTAAATACTAACCATTCCAAAAAAGAAAGACAGGACTCAAATTAACAGAATCAGAAGTGAATGGGAAAACATTACAAGAAACACCAAAGAAATTTGAAACATTATAAAGGAATACTTTAAAATACCCAATGAAACTGGAAACCCTAAAAGAAATGGGTGAATTTCTAGATTCAACAAAATGACCAAAATTGAACCAAGAAGTCAGCAACCTAAACAGACCCATAACAAGTGAGGAGATTAGCTGGGTTCAGTGTCACGTACCCTTAATTCCAGCAGGCAGCTTTCCTAAGGTGAGGTCTACATGTAGAGCCAGTTCCAGGACAGCTGGGGCCACACAGAGGAACCCAGTCTTAAAACAAACAAACCAACCAACCAACCCCAAACCAAAACAAGTGAGGAGATTGAAATAATAATAAAAAAAGCCTCCCAACAAATAAAGTCCAGGACCAGATGGATTCATGTAATACATGTAATTAAATGAAAATTTCCCATCTGGGCTGACCATGCTCCCTCCAAGAGTCATAGACCATCTAACAAAAACCCCAACACCAGATATGAGAAGCCCCCACTTTGAACTGTTCATCAGGGCTGTTGTCCAAGAGACTCTCAAACATTACAGCTATTGCTATTGCCTTTGGTTACCCCCAGAGGTGGAAGGTAAGTACTTATTGATGAAGATACCATGCACTTTAGACACAGGACCCAGAGGCTCCTGAGCTGGAATTGACCTGAAAGCTTCCTCTTTGAAGACTAGCTTTCTGGTACCAGAAGGTGCTCTATGCACACTTCCAAAGGTGGGAAGAAACCAACAGTCCTTAATGATTGAGAACTTCCTGGCAGGTATACTAGATAAGCATGTCTAGGGGAACATTATGGACACATTTGCTTAAGAAATTAGAATATAATAATCCATGTTTGAACTCCAATGCTCTCTATTAAAGGTGCATTATTAGAAAAATATAGATCAAGAATTCTACTGTTTAAAACTGCATTGAATGAGGGTGTGACTCAGTATTAAAATATTTGTTTGTTATTCACAAGATCCTGGGTTCAATTCTAGCATTGGAATAAAAGCAAAACAAAACATACGGCCACTAGTGTAGGGATATGGCAACCCTACATTACAGCAAAGATTTCAAATAATGACAGATTAAACAGATGAGTGTAAAGAAAAATAATTCCTTTATTATCAAGAAGGAGGAAATGAAGAGATTAAAATAGTCCTCATAAAATAAAAGTATGAATTAACATCTAAGTATTTTTTTTGTAAAAGCATGGGTTTCTATTGTTTGAATTTATGCCTGTACTGTGAGAAAGGTGCTAAGACAAATTTATGATTAGAATTCTGCAACAAGGACTCAGTATACACCAGCAATATTTCACTTTAGTTCCTAGATCCTTGGTTTTAATAATTCCAAATAACTCTTCTCAAAGTTTATAAAGGTGAAAATTTATAGGATTGCATGTCATGTGCTCATAATATGTAAGAATGAAGAGTGTAGTTTTGGGTCACTTAAAGATCTCAAAATGGGGGCTAGGAAGATGCCTCAGTAGGTAAAGTGATGCCCGAGACATGAGTTAGAACCCAGAACACATGTAAAAACCTTGGTCATGGTGATTTATGCTTGTAATGCTAGCACTGGAGAAGCAAGCCAGCCAGCCTAACCTGATAGGCAAACCCTAGGCCAATGAGAGATCTGTCTCAGAAGTAAGGTGGTCAGTGTTCCAGAGGAATGATTCCTGAGGTTGTCCTTGAACCTCAATTCACTTGCACAAACAGGTACACACACACACACACACACACACACACACACACACACACACACACACACTCACTCCCAAATGGGACTTTGTGGTCCATCTGGACCACAAATCCCACTCTGAGGTTTTGAGACTTCACTGGTATAAATCTGATTGTCCTTCCCTTTCACCTGCGTCTTTGACCCATCACTTTCTAAGTTCCACTGTGGTCCCTCTACAGTAAACTTTAACAAATTTGCTGCTCTGTAATTGGACGCTGAATATTTTCCTAGGGTGAGTGCATCATCGCAATGGGGCTTTTAGTCTACTCACAGATGGCCTATCTCTATTATTCTTTCAGCTTTCACAGAACCCTGCTGTATTTATTGTGAGTCTTGGTGATGCTCTTGAGGAGAGAGGTCTCCCTCTCTTTCATCCTGGAGTGTGTGTGTGTGTGCGTGTGTGTGTGTGTGTGTGTGTGTGTGTGTGTGTGTGTGTGTGTGTGTGTGATTTCACTCCTCCTTAGTCTGCTGTTATGGGAGGAATCACAACCTTCACTCTGTTTTATTCCACATGAAATAGTGTCCAGGCCACACAGAACCCAAGAGTCTCTCACTGGTGGACAAGAGTCAGGGTTTACACAGGTTTGATTACATTGTCTGATAGTTCTGGTGGAAGGAGCAAAGAGCAAAGACAGATCCACCTGAGGAATCAATCTTTCTGATTCCGAGGGGCATTATTATTTCCTCTCATTGCTTTTTCTCTCTCCTTAGAACATTTGTGAGGTTTTTGTGAGGAGGGGGTTTCAACTACAACCGGAAGGCAGAGCAGAGCCTTCACACTCCCCTGGTTTTCTGCCATGTGATGGCAGAATAGAAAGACAGTTCTGTCCCCCTTTCTTCCTGAGAATTCATAGTTTTCATTAAGGGCTGATGTGGTAAGCGGTGCTAAAGGGGCAGGCTATGGAAGAACTGTCTCTTGGTGGGTGGGGAAGAGAAGATGGTCTAGGAACAAAACTAAAGCAATCCACGGAGCTTTGTCTGAACAGCCAAAGGCTAGTAAAGACCTCAAACAGGGACCAGGATCATACATGTGTGAGGCGGGAAAGGCCGAATTTTTATGAAATTTTAATGAATTTAACACTATGGCCTTAAGAAATATTTCCTCTAGTTTAATTAGAAAAAGTGACCTCCTCAGGCCAATAGGGGTCTTGATGTTGCAAAGGATCGTAGAGTGTCTCTGCTTCTTATGGCCATCGGCCTTTGCTGGGAACTGTGACAGGGACAGTGGAGGACACATGCCCACGCACTCCTCTTAGGACCAAGAGCACTGGGTATGATCTGCAGATTCTTCCAGGGACCATTCAAGAGGTAGACAGGCTTGGTCTTCCTCTTTTCCATCCCAAGACTCCATCTTTACTGATGGTCCCTGGATTATCCCCTAAATACATTAGGGCTTGCTTATGCAGGCTTGTGACAAGGAACAGTAAGGTGTGCCTCTGCCGGAAGGCTTGGGTTTGGACAGTGCCCCAGCCCTCTGTTGTTGCTGTGATCCTGGCGTTTCCATGATCTTGGTATCTTGTTCAAAGCATTGAAGAAGTGCACACAAACAGCCAAGCAACAGGGGTTTTATCCGACAGTGAAGACAGAGAACAGAGCAGGGCACGGGAAGACAATGTAACTGGCCGTGTTTGCTGTGCAAGCTTGAGGAACTGAGTGCGGATCTCCAATCCTCAGGTAAAAATCTGGGCGTGGTAGTGTGTGCCTGGGATACCAGTGCTTAGGAGGTGGAGACAGAAGGCTACTGGAGCTTGCTGCCCTGCCAGTCTTGACAAATGGGTGAGATCCAAGTTCAGTAAGAGTCTGTTTCAAAAAACAAGGTGGAGAGTGATAGAGAAAGGCATCTGGATTGACCTCTGATCTTCAGACACATGTGTACACACACATAAATGTGTATACATTCATTACCACACACACAAGCACAGAGTGAATATATTGCAAGGGAGAAACCAGCCAGAGCAGAATTTGCTGAAGAGCCCCAGGTTCCCTTTCAAGGCTCTTGGAGGGTCCAGGAGGAGGCAGTGTTGGTTGCTAGGGGCAAGGTGTAGGTGGTTTACTGCTGTGATGGAAAGGCTTGGGTTCCAGAAACCCTTGTTCACTGCCCATGTCACTTCCCTTGTTGTGTCTGATTTTAATTGTATGTGTGCCCAATCGTGCCTAAGTATAAGATGGTCAATAGGCATTTACCCCTGAAAGTTCACTCACAGGACACAGTTGGACTTCCTGTCTCCCAAAACTAAACCAATCCAGACTAAAATGACACACTGCTTCCAGTTCCAGGATGTGTTTGACCATAACAAGGGAATTGTTAGGGGCTTGCTAGGTAGCAATTAGGGTAGACTGACCAGCTCAATGCAAAAGAGGGTCCCTGGCTGCTAAGTGAACTGCCCCACCCTACAATGAGGCCTTGTCAGGTGAGTGGCTCTGTGAAGTCTCATACTTGGGTGTTTGAGCAAGGGTGGGACCTCTTGACATAAATTCTATGATGGAAAAGCCATCCTTGTTAAGTCAGCTGGGGTTGGAGAAACAGAAGGAAGAGGAAGGCCTCAGGTGGTCTGTGGCCATTTCTAAATAGAGTAGCCTAAGAAGGTACGGCATGGAAATGGAGTCCCCTCACAGAGAGGAAGTTCACAGGAAGCAACACCTTACCCCTGTCCTGTGGCCCCATGACATGATGAGTGTTCCATGAGGCTTTCTCTTGGGCAGTGGGTGGAGGACGGGAGGAGGTCTATGTGAATTGAAGAGCAGTGATGGATGGAAGCTGACAGACTGAGACCACAGTATGAGTTTGCTTTCTTTGTCTGAGAGAGACAGTTGCTCAGCATAGGAATGATGCTATGGTTGGGCATCATGTTCAGTCCCTGCCTTCCAATTCTTTGGTCTTTTTATCACTCTTCACCCTCTGTCCCCCAAAGCCAAAGAACATTCATGTGCAAGTGAGGAATCTTCCTCCAGTGAGGAAGAACTGACAGCAGGCTGTAAATATTTTATGCTTTCCAGGATCGTTTTCTTTCATAATATCAAGAATTCATGCCAATATTTCACAATAGACCATCCAAATAATACTTTGTGTAGTGAACCGTTTACCTTGGAGAAAGATGATCGGATCCGAGTCAGTTCAGAGCAGAGACTTCAAGTGGAAGCTGCAACATTTAACTTAGTGTAGCAATCTCGTCTACCTGGCGAAGAGAATTGTAGACGTCCCTGAATGGCTGCCTTTCTGTAACAGCTCCTTATAGGAAAAGTTGCAAGAACCATGAGCGAGTTATTTCTCTAGTAACATCTGGAAATGTGCTCTCTTATAATCCATGACACCATCTCATCTGTCAACTGCATCTCCTACACACTAGGATGCTCCCAGCTTTAGCAGATGAGTCATGACTCCTTCACGCCACCAAAGTCAAGTGGTGCAGTATGTGGAGACTATGCCTTCAAAGGCAGTTAACATAAAACAAGACAGTTACTGTGGGTTTTAACCCAGTGTGATTGATGTCCCCACATGAAGAAGGCATTCGAGTACATGCAGAAGCACAGTCACGGGAGGACACAGTGCGCACTTGGCTGTGTACAAGCCAGGGAGAGAAGCCTTCGAGGGGGTCAATCCTATCAACACCTTGATCTGACTCTTGTCTTCAAGCATCTAAGGCGTCAGCCACATACTCTACTATTCTATTATAGCAGCCCCGGCAAACTGCAAAATACTCCTACACGATGACATGCCAGTCGCCAGAATCGGAGAACTGAAACTGACTCCCTCCAGTTTCTTTGGTGGTTCCTACCTTATATGTCAAAATAGAATAACCCCACTCAGAATTTACATTTGGTAGTCGCATCTCTCCCACCTCTTTCTGTTGGAATACTTTCTCAGTCTTATTTTCCTTGGACTTATTAGGACCTTGATACTTCTGACCACAGGCCAGTTATTGCATGGAATGCTTCTCCATCAGGGGTTTGTGTGCTAGCATGCATCACTGGCAAGCATGTCACACATGTGGCACTAGGTTCTGTCATGGTCAGTTTGTCTCATTACTGAGATCTTCTCTGAAGCTGCTGAAGATGGTAGACTGCCAGGCCTGACTCTGCTGAAAATGACTTTCCCTCTTCACAATTAGTAAGTGCCGGGTTCTGTGGGAGTACCCAGGGCCTATGTAAACACCCCTTTCTTCACTGGAGTACCTAGGGCCTGTATAAATGCCCCTTTCTTCGCGTCTCCTCTCTTCATTCATTCTATGCTTTGGCAGGAAATCAGGGCCTCAGCTAGTCCAGTGGCTTGCAGTCCTGCTGTCAGGCTTTCTTGTGCAAGGTGTCCAAGATTTGGCTGTCTTTCTTGAGCAATTTCTTGTGTTTTGACATAAGATATTCTCAACTCTTCTCAAAGCCTGGCTCTGCCTCCTGAGTGCTGGGATTAAAGGCGTGCGCCGCTGCTGCTGCCGCCGCCGCCGCCGCCGCCACCACCACCGCCCGGCTCGGCACACATGCCTTTAATCCTAGCATTCTGGAGGCAGAGGTCCATTTGGATCTCTATGAGTTCAAGGCCCCATTGGAAACAGTCAGGCATGGTGACTCACGCCTTTAATCCCAGGAAGTGATGATGGGAAGCAGAAAGGTATATAGGGTGTGAGGACCAGGAACTAGAGCCTGGTTAAGCTTTTAAGCAGCAGTTCAGCTGAGATCCATTCGGATGAGGACACAGTGGCTTCCAGTTTGAGGAAACAGGATCAGCTGAGGAATTGGCGAAGTGAGGCTAGCTGCAGCTTGTTCTGCTTCTCTGATCTTTCAGTTTTCACCCCCAATACCTGGCTCTGGGTTTGTTTTTATTAATAAGACCTTCTAACAATTCATGCTACACCAAACCAAACCACAAGGGCATTTTGAGTATATGCAGTTGCTGGGATACATTTACAGAACATATTAGACCAACACTATATTCCAAGGCTCCTTATGTGGTAATGGGAATTATCAGTTCTCTGATGTTCCAACAGCCACAGATACAAGGAAGAACCAGCAATACTTCCTAGCAACTCCATATTTACAGGAGGCACCGGCAACTCACAAGGTCTTACCCCTAGGTGAGAGCTATTAAAAATTGATGGATGCTAGCAGAGGGAGAGACCATTTTCTTCAGGGCTGTGGCCTCTGGTGGGCAATGCTTTGGTGGACAGTACTACACCATGCATTTATGGGTGCCTCTAAGTGAACTCAGTGAGTCATAAAGAAAATAAAAAGAGAAGAAGGATATGAAGAAAGGATATGAAGTTGGAAGGGGGACATGGAAGGCTGAATAAATTGGAGGATGGCTGGGAGGTTAGCTATGATCAAGATACATCATATGTGTGTATGAAATTCTCAATGAATAGATTTTTAAAAAACCTGTTCTTGACTCTCCTAATTACTGTGTTCTGACCATGGTAGCTTATTCTTGGAGCTGCCTGTTTTATCAGGAATGTCTTTGTGTGTTAGTTGCTTCACATCCTGCCCACCACACATCATTGTAGTGCCCTTGTCTCCATGAATGTGGCTCTCTAATGGCCTGTGGCCATGTCTCATCTCTATCATTCTTTTCTTGACACTTGTGAAGCATAAGCCTCTGCTTCCAGTTCACTCCTGTTTGAGATTCACCTGTGTTTCAGCTTCATTGTGAGTTTCTTGGGGCCACCATAGGTATCTTAAAGCTAGGGAAATTTATTCTTTTAGTTCTGGAGGTCAGAAGTTCAAAGCCAAGACCTTGGCTGGGCTTTGTTCCCCATGAAGATGTCTGTTGGCTTGTGGCTGCAACACTCCAGTCTCTCCCTCCATCTTTACATGGTCTCATTTTAAAATTTAATCGTTATCTCCTTTTATGGGTATAGATGTTTTGCCTGCATGTATGACTGTGAACTATTTGCATGTCTGTGCCTAATGGAGGCTAGAAGAAGGCATCAGATCCCCTGGAGCCGAAGTTACAAATGGTTTGAGCTGTCATGTAGGTGGTGGGAACAGAACCCAGGTCTCCTGGAAGAGCAGCCAGTGCTCTTAACCACTAAGAAATCTCTCCAGTCCCCACATGATCTTCCTTTGTCTGTATTCTAGTCTCTCTCTTAAAAACAATGTCATTGATGCAGGGCCATGGAATTTAGTATGATCTCATCACCAGTCTTACTTTAATTGCACTTTCACAGACCCTATTCACATTTAACCTCACTCTCTACTATCCCCTGTGAATTTCAATGTTGGGGGGCACTGTTTAACTGATCACAGACCCTATTAACATTTAAACTCCCTTTCTACTATCCCCTGTGAACTCAATGTCGAGTGTACTGTTTAACGGACAATAGTACTTCATAACATCACTGTCCACTGTTTATCAGGGTGGCAGCTAATAGTGTAGTTCCTCCACTGTCGGGGTCCAGTGTTGGGGTCCAGCCCCGACCTATCAAGGGGTCCCTTGAAGGGGAGAGTGAGGAATTGAAAAATACTAGATAGTAAATATTGAAGTAGACAAAGAAAAACAGAGACACAGGATAGCTTGGGGGGGGGGGATCTGGGTCAATACCCAGCAGCCTCCAGTTTATTTCTAATGGGTTTTTTATACACTAACAAGGAGAGAGGGAAAACACACCCCGCCCCACTTCCGGGATCAAGGACAACGTACAACCAAGTAGTAACCACGCCACATGGCAAAACATCTTGTGATTAGGCCTTGAAGAATAAGACTGCTGGTAACCATGCCTTTGCACCCTATTATGCAGCCTTGGAGAGCAACATAAACTCTGACTCTCTGACTTTGAGTCAGACCACAAGCTGGGATCTTTGTGGGCTCCTACACCCCACCATCTCTCAGTCCCTTGTCCACGATGGAACTGCTCTGCTATGTCAGGCTCTTCCTGACACCATGAACTGAAACCATGAGCCAAACCATATCTTCCCTTCTCTCAAGGACTTCTCTCAGGTACTGTATTTGTGATAAAAACTCAACCAATGCAGTGTTCTAAGACTCTTGCTGTTCAAGGCAATCAAGATTTCACAGAAGAGTGAAGGGGTCCAGTGGGAGTAGAAGGGAACTGGGAGAATATGAGGGGGAAATGACCTAAATACATAATATACATGTATGAAATTGTGGAAGAATAAAAAAGTAAATAATTTAAAAGGGAAAAAAGATTTCTCAGAAGACTTCTCTTCCTGAAGAAAAATGTAGGTTACTTAATAAGTGAGTCTTATTTTCAAGATTTAGTTTTATTTAGTGTATTATTTAGTGCATGTGCATGTGTGTGTGTGGGGGGGTGTAAATGCCAAGTGTGCTTGAGTGCTCGTGGAAGCCACTCTATGTGGGTTATGGGAATCAAACTCGAGTTCTCCACTAAAACAGTGCATGCTCTTAACTGCTGAGCCATCTCTTCAGCCCCATAATTGATCCATTGATGTTCATGCTGCTATGCACAGGGGAAAAGCACAGGTCACACCACCCTCTCCTCTTGGTCCAGCAGCCGTCTGACCTCCAATGCTATCCATTGGAGGCTAAGTACTCATGTCCTCGCACATGGGTCCATAATCACAGAGCCAGAACAGATGTGCCTTGAGAAAAATCCTAGTGATAAACAAGGGCAGCAGGAACAGGGAAATAATCATAACAGAAAAATAAAAACTACCTGCAGAGCACAGTGGATGAGAAAAGACTCGGGCAAAACAAAAGCATTTCTCCTCTGCAGTGGCAAATTCAGAACACAACCTTTAAAACACAGTTTAACTCTGCGGTACAGCTTTAAAGGGCACGCAAAGCAGATTTAACACCTGCAAGCAGTTCTGCTCCGTAGGATCTGAACAAGGCATTAGGATGGCATATTAAAATGCTGCAGAGCCAAGGATCTATTTCCTTTTTGCTATCTAAATTATTTCAACCAAAAGACAGAATCTAATTAAGCTAAATCCTTTAAGCACATTAAACAATTCCATCTTCCTTCTTGTTCTGAAAGTTTGCCTAAATTTGAAGACTGGTCTCCTGTGAATTGTAATGAACAGTTAGTTTCTATGAATGCTTCTTCATCATGCTGTAATTTCCATAAAGAATCAAAGGGTATTTCCAAAATCCATTTCAGGTAGGCTGAAAAATTGCATCTGGGGTTTTCCTCTGGCACTGGTATCAAAAACACTTCATTGCAACGCCTGTCAAATCAAAGAGGTGAAGAGAGACCCCAATTATGTTTTCCAATAGGAAACCTGGTGCACTTGCACTTCAGCTGTCGGGCAGCTGGGCTGTTTTGTGCTGGTTTGCTGACTTCTAACCCAGGCTGTGTCTGTTCAGCCACGCCATCCTGTAGTGCACGATATCCCAGGAGTATTATCATCCCCGGTTTTATGACAGAAAATGAGCCACACTATGAGTGTCAAGATTTGGGTGGTGCCTTCCTAAGTTTTCTAGTTACACATTTTAGAAAGTGATTACCCTTTTGTGAAGGTTTTCTGGGGGGTCCTGCTCCATCAGAACTCATTCTGATGGTTTAGATGTAACACGCCCCCCACAGGCTCCTGTGTTTGCTTGAACATTTGTTCCAGCTGTTGGTGGAGAGGCTGTAGAACTCATAGGAGGCAGGGCCTGACCGGAAGAAGAGGGCCACTTTGGGGCACATCTTCAGTCTTCCTCCATCCTCTCCCTTTCCCTTCCTCTCCTTCTCTTTCCTCACTTCTTCCCCTTTCTCTTGCTCTCTCCTAGGCATGAACACTTGTGCTTTCTCTTTTCCTCTCCTTTCTTCCTGTCCTTCCAAATTGTGCAAAGGTGAGGCATCCCAGCCACATGCTCCTGCTGCCTGGGGGCCATCTGCTTCCGTGAGTTCCCTGCTATGAAGCACACATGTCCCCTTGAACTATCAGCCAAAATGGATTCTTTCTCTAGTGAGTTGCTTTGACAGGTATTCTCTCACAGTTTCCAGAGAAGCAGCTAATACACATTCTCTCTCCACTTCAACACTGGGAACACTCTGGGTGTTTTGGCCCGGAGCATAGAACCGGTCAGCTGGAGGAAGGTGAGTGTGAAATCCTTGGCTTCATCTTTCTCTCAATCTCCCTTCGAGCATTCAAGGAGCCCAGTGAAAGCTTTATTAAGGACATCTTTCTTAGCTCTCACCCAGGAGAGTCAAATCATTTGTCTCTTCGGCAGGTGAAATGTGTCAGTTTTTATTAAATTACTGCAGGTGTGTGGCGGATCCACAGGTGGTGGTGGACCTCAGAGCTGTGGCGCTGAGAAGGGAGTTGCATGCACTTGCACAGTTTTACAGAAGGCTCTTTGGTGCAGCCGTTAGCCACAGAGTTCAGACATGGGTCTCACCAGCTGTCTACTGGTCCCCAGTCAGAGCACAGCCCGTTGGCAGGGTAGAAACAACCCGCAGGAAAGAATATGGAAACAATGGGTGTTGAACTGTCTGTGAAAGCATTCTTTTGCTCCATGCGCCCCGCCCCCATCATCCACTTGAAAATTCCATGGTAGAATATAGATTCTCCTGTACTATCAAGGATGGAACAGTTGCCCTTTCCAGAACACATGGCTGTGCTCTCATATCTGTACTGTGTGAAGTACCTTTGCAATGTAACTAAAGGTTTAAGATTGGGGGGTCGTCATGTTTCATATGTGTGGACCCTAAATCCAAAGACAGGTGTTATTCCAAGGGGGTGGTTGGGACACCCAGGGCAGAAGGGCCTAGACATGGAAGCTGAGTTTAGTGGAGCCAGGGAGGATTCCTCCCAAGGACCTTCTGAGGGAGCATTGCCCTGCAAATACGGACACACTTTGGCCTTGCCCCTGGTCTCCAGAGTGTGGGATAATACCTCTCTTGTTATTTTGGCAGCTGCTGAGGATAAATGTGGATGCAGCTCCAGGCCTCCTGAAGCCCAGTTTAAGAAGGTTTTAAGTGATTCTGATGGGCAAGCAGGTTGGGAGACTGAGTAAATGGTCTGGTCCAGAGGTTTGTGAAACCTGATGCATCCTGAGGAACCTGAAACCTGGAGGAATATGGATGCCCAGGGTTCCCCTCCAGAGTCCTGTTGAGGTGACCTTGGCAAGCAGTCTTAATGAGAGGAGGGCCAGAGAAGAGACCTGATGATCTGTCTTATGGATCTGCTTGTTACCCAGGGTGGAGCTTCTAAAACTCTCAGAACTGTCCCTGGGCTCCAGGCTCTGCCCAGACCACCCCTCTTAATCCCGCCCATCCCTTCCCCTGCCACCCTTTTCTGGTTGAAGCTGGAGCATTATTCAAAGAACAAAGGTTTGAAGAGCACGCGTTACATCTTGACTGTTTCTGTGCGCATGCTCCCTGAACCCGGCTCACCCCCATGCCCTCCCAGTCACTCCTCCAGTGCCCAGAGCAGACAGCACCGTGTTCGCTGTCCCCACACAGAGCTCCGCTGTCCCCTACAGCAGCATCCCTTTCCTCTGGATATTTTATCATTTCTCCACTTCTCATTTTCATCAACTCGAGTGTGACCTCGTCATATTGGGGTTTCTTTGCTTTTTCTTTGTTCCCTGGATTTGTGGCTTACCGCCTTTCACCAAATTTGAAATTCTTTGTGCCCACAGTGTCTTCAAGTAGTTTTTTTTTCCCCTACATTTTTGGCTGTTCTCCAGGTTCCTGAGGTTTTGTATTTAGAATATCAGTCCTGTAGTCGGACTTTCCTTTGGGCCGCAGCTCATAAATAATGACAGAGACTTATTAATTATGAAAGTTTGGGTTTAGCTTAGGCTTTTCCCACTAGCTCTTATAACTCAAATTAATCCATAGGTTTTATTCATTTGTTTAACCATGTGACTTTTACCTTTCTCCCATTCTTTATGTCCAACTTGCTCCGTGTCTCCATGGCGTCTTCTTATGCCTCAATTATCTCCTCTTCTTCCTTTTTCTCCCTGGAAATCCTGCTTATACCTCCTGCCTAGCTATTGGCCACTCAGCTTTTTATTATACCAATCACGGCAAATGCACTTTCACACAGTGTACAAATATCCCACAACACAGTCCTATGGTAAAGAGTCCCAAGTCTGTGCCTCTACTGCTAACACTTCTAAGTACGGAATTTGCTGGTGAATGCTGGGAGTTTCGGTAGTGGTAGCATCTCAGTTTCCAAAATGAGGCTTCCAGTTTGATGCCCTAACCCTGCTCTTTTTCTGTTACCAACTTTGGAGTCATCTGACCCCATTTGTCTGTTCAGATGTCAAGTTGGACACATTGAGGAAGCACGTCCCAAAGTGTCTTGCTAGTGATTATTTCTTGAGGGAGGAAAAATATATATGTATCCCCCCCACACTCTGGGTATGAGTTGTGGGGAAGGGAGATATATGATCAAATAAATTTGAGATAATTTTCCTTCCAAGTCCCCCAGATCCTGACAGTTATATAAATTGCTGTGAAAGGATACTTAGGAACCCTGCCATTGAGAAGCCACCATAACTTAAGAGTTAAAATATTATCCAACATTTTAAAAGATTATTTAACCATAAAATTCTTTTTAAGAAATCAGAATCTAATAAAATCCATAAAACAAAATTTGGAAAACATCACCACAGAACCATCTTTGGCTAAATGTCATTTTCCAAGCCTCATAAACTTTATTCCTTAAAACTCCTCAGACCTGATCCTGCCCAAATCCTCCCATTTCTTTAGCCTCTCCCAGGACTACTGCATCATCCCCGAGCAGAACTCTTTACTTTGTCCCCTCTTTAGACTTCGCTTGAATGACTATAATCTTCTCCAACATGAGGCACTTTTCCCCCATAAAAACTGCTACTGGCTATCCACCACACAGAGAAGGGAAATCCAACCTCCTCAGTCAAAGATGAACTGTTTTTCAAAACTCGAAGCCTCCATTACTTTTGTTCAAGCGTTGTCCACAGGAAGTTGGAGTCTGCTATGACAGACTTCACAGCAGCGTTGTGGGTAAGGAAAAGAGGGTGGTTGTACTGAAGCACATCACTGGAACCACAAAGCTGGGGTGCAAGGAGAAAGGAAAGCACCCATCAGAGCCTAGAATCAAAGATGGCTGCAGAAAGTAGAATACAGACTCATGGTGGCTCCATTAAGTTTTCCAGCTTTACCATGTGTCCTAGAGTTACTATTGCTGTGACAAAACACCATGACCAAAGCAACTTGAGAAGGAAAGGGTTTATTCAGCTTACACTTCCATGTCACTGTTCATCATCAAAGGAGGTCAGGATAGGAACTCAAACAGGGCAGGAACCCGGAGGCAGGAGCTGATGCAGAGGCCATGGAGGGGCGCTGCTTACTGGCTTACTCATCATAGCTTGCTCAGCCTGCTTTCTTATAGAACCCAGGACCACCAGCCCAGGGAGGGCACCACCCACAATGGGCTGTCCCCCTACACCAATCACTAATTAGGAAAATGCCCTACAGGCTTGCCTATGGCCCAGTCTTGCAGAGGTTTTTCTCAATTGAGCATTTCGCCTTTCAGATAACACTAGCTTGTGTCAAGTTGACATAAAACTAGCTGCCACACCATGCTCCAAAAGTGATCTATGTTTCATGCAAGCCACACTTCACATTTTGAATTTAGATCTTCCTGAGCTAAACCCATGTATACCACACTCTCAAGATCCTGGGCCGTTCTGATTGGGAGGGTGAACAGCCCATGCTCTGCATCACACTACATCATGAGCCAGGCTGGCTATTGGATTGTGTGTACTTAATGAGTTCTGACCTATAATATTTTCAATGCACAGTGGGTTTGCCAAGATAAGATCCCATCATTAGGTGGAGGATATGTAATGAGGGTCACTGGAAGGCCTAGATTAAGGATGAATGGAGGAGGACCTGGGTGGGAGGTCACTGCAAGGGCAGACTAGGGCAGTGGGGGCTGTGGAGCAGTGCTGTGCACTCCTCTGTGCTTTTGGCAGGATAGTGTGCTGGTGGGCAGGCCCGGAGCTTGCAGGCCATCGGCAGCCTGTTCTCTCCATGTCCTTCTGTCTAGTCAGGGATGGAGCAGCATCCCTCTCCTGGGAAGCTCCTCCCCAGTCTTACCCTAGTGGCTATAACTCTTTCTTCTTGGGATTTGCAGAACCTGACTTGTCCATTCTTGGAATTTTCTTCTGCTTTGCTCCTTAGTCCTCCGTACTTTTGTTTCTGCCCATCACAGAGCAGTAGGACATGTCCTTCCGTTATCATGGGGCAGTGAGACCTGTACTTTTGTCTTTCTCTTATTGAATGTTTGGGGTATGCAATACAGAACGGTTATTTACATTGAGGAATTAATAGTTTTCCTGTGAGAGAGCATCCATTTTCCTTTAAGACGTCCTTCAACTCCCTTTGAAGAACAATGATAAAAATCACTCCTTATGAAGTCCTGCCTGTTCCTCAGTTTCCTCCTGTGAGTTTTATCTCCAAAATATTTTACAAGCTAGTAGTTCTCAAAGGGACTAAAGCTCTGGGTGCTATTATTGTCACAGCTTATAGGTAAGGAACACAGCAGGCAATTCCCTTCTCCATACATTGCCTCTCATGGTGACAAGATTGTGACTTTAAGTCACTTGGGTCATCTGAGGGTGAGTGCCACGTGGCTTGTGGCTTACTGGTGGGAGACTGCCTGCAGTCGCCGCCAGGACAAGGAAAATGTAAGGTACCAGTAAGCCACAAGCCACGTGGCAAAGTATAGATTAATAAAAGTGGACTAAATATAAGAGTAAGAGCTAGACAATGGTAGGCCTGAGCTAATGGCCAATCAGTTTAAATAATATAAGCGTCTGTATGTTTATTTTATAAGTGGGCTAAGAGACTGCCGGGGCTTGGCGGGACCCGGAGAGAAAACTCCAGCTACAGGTGAGCCCAAAGGCTCAGTTGGGAAGTTCTAGCTTCTTTTAAGAAAAGTTGAATGGAACTTTGACCTGTTCATTGAAAATAAGAGAAATGTCTGTAAAGAAATAGTTTGAGAATGAAGTCCTATGTTAATGCTAGAAAGACCCAACGGAATTCTCTGATACCCTCAACTGACTTCATAAAATGGCACATTTCTAATTCTATGCTTGCTTCAGTGGATAAAATATATCATCATCCCTCCTAACTTGGGAGATCCTAGAAATTCAATTCACCTGAAGAAGAAGGGACGTGAATGCATGGGGCTTTATTGCGATGTTTTAGTGGGGAGTGAGGAGGAGAGGCAGTGAAGAGGGGGCAGAATGCTAGGGAGAGGTGGGTTCCAGAGAGTCAGAGAGGATGATGAAAGAGAGGGGGTTCAGAGGGCAACTCACAGGACTGGAGCCTGATGTCCCAAAGAAGACTTAGTCAGAAATGGCGTTCAACATTTCCTTGGGATGTGGGCTTCAGCGCGAAGTTGTCTGTGCTTGGACATGTTTTGTCCCAGTTAAGTGTGCTTCTGAGCACTCTGCACACACAAAGTACAGCTCTCTATCCCGGACCCTAAAACTCTTCGCGTTCCCTTTGCACAGGAGGAAAGCAAGCTGGTTCATGTTCCCTTGAAGAAATGTCCTCAAGGAGTCAAAACAAGGGCCCTTCAAAAAAACAGGCCCAATCAAGTCATGAGGTCTACTTGCTCCCTCAGCTGTGTGTCCCTCGTGTTCTACCACAGAAGCGGGCTAAAGACCTATAGCTGCCTCTGCCATCACCAACAAGAAACTTACACACAAGTCCTAACAAATCCTGTGGTATTCCAGGACTGAATAAATTAGAAATGAAAAAACTCCATGATAGCAAATGACACCATCATATCTGACAAGTACTGGAATGAACACCTCTGTCACTGACATGAAAAAGAGTAGGCATCTTAGGATCAGTTTATGTGATTTGAAAGGACCTGAAAGGACATTGCAGATGTTTATGTATTAGCACATTTAGATTATCTCTAGGCTAAGTATAAACTGTCATCCATGGCTGTGGTATTTGATTTGATAAGTTTATGTTCCCCATCTGAATTTTTCCTGAATTAAATCAACAGCATTTACTGGTAGTCCATCACACACAGCAGCCAGTGGTTTCTGGGAAAAACAGCAGATTTCCATCATTCCGTGCCGAAGACAAGGGGTTCTGTAAGGTTCATGTGGAAATCAATGCATGTTCCTTTAGCGTCTATGCTAGAAGAGAAAGCCATGTGCGTCCCTCAGCACTTATTCAGTGATATCCTATGTATGTAAAACAATGCTGACAATTGTGCCTAAAGAAGTGAATATTCTACTACAGTGAGTGGAAACAAGTTGTTACAGGTGTGAGTCCCATTTGGACTGGATTTATGATCAGTCCAACCCCTGTGCTTCTTCGTATCATTCATGGTGTCGTCCCTCTCATGCACGGTAGATGCAGCTGTTGATACCAAATGTAGGGAATGAAGATAGAGCTTTGTATCTGATGAGTCGGACTTTTCAAATAGGCTTGGTTTTGGTATGCGTTCTTTACTGAAACAGATAAATCTCTCGGATTCCAGAGTAATATCTGGCGTGAGTACATGTTAAATACCTTAGGATGTATTCGATTTTCTGTTAACTGTTTTAAACAAAAGTTTACTGCAAATACCACAAAGAAGGGAGAGGACGGGGAGTAAAGAGAAGGGGGGAAGAGAGGAAAGGGGGGCATTTATACTCTCTCAAAGTTACTAGAATTAGGCCTGCAAACTAGGGAAGCACTGATTCCTCTCACTGCAGGCTGGGTGAGCAATTTGGAAATAGGGTGTCAGTGGAAGGGGAGCAGAGTACCTCAGCAAATCTTCCATCTTATGGGCAAGTTGAACTATACTTTTTATCTATGCTACTCACAGAAAACTGTTAGTACATTGTTATCTTAGTTGGGGTTTCTATTGCTGTGAAGAGACACCATGACCATGACAATCTTATAAAGGAAAGCATTTCACTGGTGCTGGCTTACAGCACGGTGGCTTGCAGGCAGACATGGTGCTGGAGAGGTAGCTGAGAATTCTAAATCTGGATCCTCAGGCAACAGGAAGAGAGAGAGTGAGACACTGGCCCTGGATTGAGCATCTGAAACCTCAAAGCCCACCTCCAGTGACACACTGCCTCTGACAAAGACACCTACTCCAACAAGGCCACACCTCCTAATAGTGCCACTCCCTGAGCCTATTGGGGCCATTTTCATTCAAACCACCACAATCGTATACCACACAATGAAAAGCAAAGTGGGTCCATGATGACACCCAAGACAGTCCACAACGAGATTAACTGTAGATGCACTGACTTGATATATACAGCCCAGTTGTTTTTATTTTTATTTTTTTGAGACAGCATCTCTCTCTGTAGCCCCGACTGTCCTGAAACTCACTATTTAGATCAGCTGGCTTCTAACTTACAGAGATTGACTAGCCTCTCTGTCTCCCAAGTTTTGGCTTTTCTGTCTATACTTCAGTTGTAGCTTCTCAGCTGCATAGCTACATCACTTCCAGTGCGGTAAAATACAGTTCTTTTCAAATCACGACATCTGTGTGTGTATTCTAGGTACTAGTCTTCCGTTAGACGTGTGGATAGATACGATTCTATTCTTCACTCAGTTGGTTTCCTTTGGGTACAGAGACTTTGCAGTTTCCTGAAGTCCTGTCTGTCAATTGTTGGGCTCACTCCCTGTGCTGCTGGGGTCCTTTTCAGAAGGTCCTCGAGGCTTTCAGGTAAAGCATTCTCTTCCTTCTCCTCTATCAGATTCAGGGTATTAGGTCTTAAGTTATGGTCCCTGATCCATTTGGAATTGAGCTTTGTGCAGGGTGAGAGATAAGGATCCAGGCTTAGTCTTCTGCATTTGGATACTCAGCATTCACAGCACAATCTGCTGAAGACACCTTCTCTCTGCTTCCTATTTTTGGCATCACTGTCAAAAATCAGGTGTTTGTAGTTACATGGATTTTATGTCTGAATCGTCAGTTTTATCTCATGGATTCATGTTCTACACTTAACTGAGAAGAGTTTCACTGGTTGGACATGACAAAGTGACAAAAATCTTAATGAAAATGATCACACTATTTGTAAACTCATAAAAATGGCAGATGGAGACAATGGGCAATCAATGCGTCCTCTAGATTTTTTTTTTTGAGCTTATCTGATAGAGAAAATGAAGGAAATAAGCCTTTAAATGGAGATGCTGGAATCAACATGGATTAAAAAAGCTGTTTTTACAAACAAATTATTCTGGGCATAGTGACTATACTATTCAGGGTTCTCTAGAGTCACAGAACTTATATGAATCTCTCCCTTCCTCCCTCCTTCCCTCCCTCCCTCTCCCTCCCTCCCACCCTTCCTTCCTCCCTCTGTATATATCTATATCCCTATCTATGGAATTTATTGGAATGACTTACAGGCTGCAGTCCAACAATGGCTAGCTGTGAATGGAAAGTCCAAGAATCTAGTAGTTGTTCAGTCCCTAGAGACGAGGTGTCTCAGCTGGTCCTCTGTAGATGCTGGAATCCCGAAGAAGTAGGCTCCAGTGCCAGTGAAGGAAGGGCTGTATTGACAAGGCGAGGGCAAGCAGGTGAAGGCTGAGCAAACCCTTTTTTCTTCCATTGTCTTACATAGGCTTCCAGCAGAAGGTGTGGCCCAGATTTAAAAGTCATGTTGTCTTCCTGCCTCAAAATCTGGATCACAAGTGCGCCCTCCATTTCTGGATTGTAGTTCATTCCAGATGTAGTCAAGTTGACAACCAAGAACAGCCATCATAGTGACACATGCTTGTGGTCATGAGATATGTAAGGTATAGACAGAATTCACTGTGAGGCCAGCCTGGGTTACACAGCAAGAACCAGTCTCACAAAACCCAAAACAAACAAAAAGCAACACACACACACACACACACACACACACACACACACACACACACAAAAGAACACGTAATATTCAGGATATAAAAAGGATAAGTGAAAAGTACATGTTATATTTTCCTGTGGCTATATATAAGAATCATAAGTAGATTTTTTCGTTTTTGAAAAATTGCTTTATTTTTGTATATAAAAGCAACTTGATCAGCCCAGAAATTAAAGGACATGGGCATAAAGTGGGAAGTAAGTTCAGAAGTATACAGAGAGCAGATGGTTTTAAACCAGACTGCAGTGCACAGGTTCCATGGGGCAGATGTCAACTCTCTTTACCCAGGAAGGCGGAAGAGGCTCCAGGAAGAGCAGGGCTGCTTTTTGGCTTGTTTTTTGTTTGTTTGTTTTGCTTTGTTTAAGATGACAACAGAACCTCTCAGCTTGTTGTTTATCTCAGTAAAGGTTGGTAACAACACTGACACTGAGTATTCTACTGAGAAGGCCAAGGAAAACTGATTAGGAGAGGAAGCCTAAATAAGACCTTGCCTCGTCACTGTGATACCAGGAACACAGGAGTTCGCTGTAATGTATTCTGTTGTTGGATTTTACTCTTTGCTCTTTTGGGGGTCCCTCCACCCAGCTCCCAAATAAATCATACATGGAGGTTTAGTCTCAATTTTAAATGCCCAGATTTAGCTTGGGCTTATTTCTAGCTAGCTTTTCTTAAATTATCCCATCTACCTTTTGCCTCTGGGCTTTTTTCTTTTCTTCCTTGTTTATCTTACTTTCACTCTTACTCCATGGCTTGTTGTGTGGCTTGGTGGCTGGTGCCTTCTTTTCTCGATCCTTGTTCTCTCTTTCTCCTTCACCTCAGAGATTTCTCCTTCTGTTTATTCTCTCTGCCTGCCAGCCCGACCTACCCTTTCTCCTGCCTTGCTATTGGCTGTTCAGCTTTATTAGACCATCAGGTGTTTTAGACATGCAAAGCAACACAGCTTCACTGAGTTAAACCAATGCAACACATCTTTACATCATTAAACAAATGTTCCACAGCATAAATAAATTTAACACACCTTAAAATAATATTCCACAACAATTTTCCTTAAATGTGAAAGTTTTCTGGTAAAGAATCACTTAAACTTGGAGTGGTTGTTCATGCTTGTAATTACAGTACTTGCAGTATTTGAGAGACGTGAGGCAGGCAGATCAAGAGTTTAAGGCTAGCCAGGTCTATTTAGCAAGACACCATCTTTTTTTAAAATTATTATTTTTTTTCATTTATTTTACATACTGAGCAGTTTCCCCTCCCTCCCCTCCTTCCATTCCCTCTCCCTCCCTCCCCTCCTCCCATTCCATCTGCCCCCTCCACCCAATCCACTTCTCCATCTCCATTCAGAAAGAGGCAGGCCTCCCATGAGCGTCAACAAAGCATGGCACACCAAGTTGAGGTAGGACCAAGCTCCTCTCCTGCACCAAGGCTGGGCAAGGCAACCAGCATGGTGAACAGGTTCCCAAAAGCCAGCTAAGTGCCACGGACAGG